>JAQGAE010005685.1:0-10970 GCA_034696685.1 Julus scandinavius
GACATTTGGTTGCTGAGAAAAACACATTTTTACTTGATTCATGCAGGTGAGTCGATTTTTTTGCACTTAAGTGTATAATTTCTCCACTCATGGGTGCATAAAAGTTTTCTTTGTACATAATTGTCCTTTGAAATGGACCAGTAGGCGAGAGCCAGCTTCCTTCAGTCGTAGTATAGAAACGTATACATTGAAGTTAGATATGAGTGACAGTTGAGTGGGCCGACTGTGGAATCCCCATGTTGGCTTCATTCGTAATGAAATTTCAGAGATATGCTGGTGGATAAACTTATCTGCAAAAACGGAAAAAGCACGACGTCTTTTCCATATTTTTAGAGTGAACGGCAGGTGGTGACATTTGAAAGACGAGCATAAAGAAGCATATAGTAGGAACAGATAAAGAAAACTAGGCCATCAAACGTGATATGCGTGGAAATTTATTTCAGCATATTTTCTGTTTATGTTTTTGTTTGTTGCTATTTTTCACTTCTTTAAAGGCATTCTGCTAGAAGAAAGAATGGCGTGAAGGCACAAAGTGGACAACTCGTATATAAGACCACTTTGCCGTGTTATATCTTATGCAAAAAGGGGGAACCTTTTTCATAAATTCGTAACTTTTTTGGTTTTTAATCAAAGTAAATCCAATTTTGCACAAATATAGGCCACAAACGTACAAACAAAACAGCTATTTTAAATTTTTACTCAAAATGTGTGGTCACTCCCTGGTATTTCAGTGATATTTGTGGAGATTAAAGCATAGAAATAACTTGCACGATCGCCATCTTGGATTTATTCATACTTCATTAACAGTGTTACCCAACACCAACCTCACCAAAAATCCCTAGAATTCCCTAGTTCCCCACAAAATGTCCTACATCCATTGCGAGACTTGCCGAGCCGATTACTGTTGTGTTCAACCCGAGCGGTCAGAAAGTGATATATCCAGAATGTACTCCACGAGTTTATTTTTGACATTTTTCATTCTTTCCTTTACTGCAACAAAATTGCATAGTTTTTATTTTATTTTTTTTGCATAAATAGCGCAATTTTTGTACAATACACGTGAAATTTTTCTGCACTAAAACTACAGTTTCTATGCCCAAAAATAAAAACATTTCAGCAGCAAAATCGTTAGTTTTCTACACTAAAGTGCAGTTTTAAAGCTCTAAAAATCCAAAATTTCAGCAGGAAAAGTGCAAAATTTTCTGCACTAGAAGTACAGTTTTAAAGCTCGAAAAATCCAAATTTTCAACAGGAAAAGTGCACAATTTTCTGCACTAGAAGTGCAATTTTAAAGCTCGAAAAATCCAAAATTTCAGCAACAAAAGTACAAAGTTTTCTGCACTCGAAGTGCAGTTTTAAAGCTCGTAAAATCCAAACAGGAAAAGTGCAAAATTTTCTGCACTAGAAATAAAGTTTTAAAGCTCGAAAAATCCAAATTTTGAGCAGGAAAAAAGCAAAAAATTTCTGCACTAGAAGTGCAGTTTTAAAGCTCGAAAAATGCAAATTTTTAGCAGCAAAAGTGCAAAATTTTCTGCACTAGAATTAAGTGCAGTTATTAAGCTCGAAAAATCCAAAATGTTAGTTTTCTGAACTAAAAGGGCAGTTGTTATTCGCAGAAGTACACAACATTCTGCACTAAAAATTCAGTTTTTATTCCTGAAAAATGCACATTTTCTGTGCGCCCTGAACGGTGCCTTGCCCCCTGCGCCTTTTCCCTTAAGTCCGCCACTGGTCCTAAGCCTCCAGAAATTTTGAGTGACTCCTCTCTACAGAAGAACCTGTCTAAATGCAATTGGGACCGGTGAAAAATATGCTTTTAGACAGGTTATTAATTTAGATAGGTTGATTTATATATGGGTTACCAAGTCGGGACCGGCACAGTTTATGCTTTTAGAGAGGTTACACAGGATGCATTTAGACAGGTTTTACTGTATATACATGTATAATACAGAGTTTTTCATCTTTTTTCAGTTTGCGGTAAACTAAACTACACCTTAAAAACCTGGTTGCATGCAGCATATCAGAAAGTCGGGAAATTTTGAGAGAAAGGTTATAGGAAACACGGAACTAAATTCCTGTAACAATTGGTATTTTAACGGCCATGGGAGACGATTAACCAAATTGATTGTAGTGTAGCCAAACTCTACAGCAGTCAATAGCTGGCTATAATATCCTTGGTTATCTTAAAGGACCATCCTTAATGTCTTGCTTAAATGTGATAAATGGAAAGAACTTATGTCATCGCCTTTTCTAAAACTGTTAATTTCAGGCTGATTAATAATTTTACACTAACTGCAAAATACCTGCGGTGCCTGAAAGTGTGACTTTGAAGTGTGTTACAAAGTGTGGCTATATCTTCTATAACTTCTATTATATGATTTAAATTGACGACCGTTATGCATGCAATCATTATTAATAAAAATATCAGCTTAGATATGAATAGTACTTGATTTTAAATTCATAAAGTTGTAGAGGAATTTTAGTCAAATTCACACTGCATATGCATGGATCGATTTATAAAACTTCCCAGCAGAAAATTTAGTGCACTTTATTCGAATTAACTACAGTATTTTTGCAGTAAAGTGCACTTAATGGCAGAATTTAAAACTGCAAATATAAATGGTGGAAAAACGGCTTTTTTATGCAATAAAAGTGCAGTACTGCTGTTAAAGTGCAGTTCCAAAAGGTAGAAAAACGGCAGTTTTTTGTTTAATTTTTGTCTCACACCAATAAAACTCCAGTAAATGTGAAGTAATAAACTTCAGTTTTTCTAAATAACTGCAATTTTATGTCACATTTTTTTCTGCTGAGTTTACTAAAGTATATAACTTGCAGTTGAAGCTACAGTATATAGGACCTACATGTCTAAATACATATATACGCTTGGGGCCGGTGAAAAATATGCTTTTAGACAGGTACATTTATATACACGTGTCCCAAGTCGTAACCGGCCCATTTCATGCATTTAAGAGGTTATTCATTTACACATGATGCATTAAGACAGGTTCTACTGTAGCAAAGATTTAGTATATCTCTATAAGACCATTAATAGATTCAGAATGTATTGGTCAGATTACATTGATTGCGGATTGCAGATTGCAGGTGTTGACTGTTATGTGAGAATCAAGACATTATTTTCTACAACTTACTCAATGCAAAGCCAAGCTGTTGAAAATTAAAGTAAAAAATAAGGACACTTTGAACACTGATATCAAATACACACACAGGAAGATATCATTCACTCTACATAGCGCAAACTGTTACAAAAATTGTACTAACCCATAATGATCCAAAAGTGACCGGGCACCAAACCCAGAGTTTCAATGGCTTCCAAAGTAGCACAAAACACGGACGAAAAAAGCGCGCCCGCTGGTGTATAGTCCTTGGCTGTCCCAGTGATGGTCCCAAAAGCAAAGTCAACCTCACTTAAAAGTTTGCAAGTTACCGTCCCGGGCTTTGAAATGTGGCGCAGTCCGGGTTTCCATTTCGCCAGCGCACCCGGGCGCCACAAGAGCCCCGCCCATCAACTTCAATCAGGGAGTTCCGCCCAGGGTCTGACGTCTGTGATGGGTAACATGGACTAATGATACAAAACGCCATTTTGGTTTTTTTAATGTCGGACTTTGTAGGGATCCCAATGCGGTGGACATTATGCAGATTTCGAGAGCGGAAATATCACGTTACAATCCACTTATATATATAGCTTAACTAACAAAACTAGTAATTTAACTAATGTATATAGGCTATGCTAAAAATGTGGAAGTATATATGTATATCTCGTCCGGTTTTTGAAGATTTGGTATGTGCAGCTACGTTTTACTCCCTGCTAATATATAACTTCTGTACAAATAGCGGAATACTTCTATAAAAATGACACAATAACTCCACAATAGTTGTGTAGTATTTTTTCCATGTGTCAATACACCTATACCTATCTACACGGCCTTTCGCTATAACGGTCTTTTTTAATTATGTCACTTTTTCGATTTACGGTCCACAATGTTTTGTTATAACGGCCAAAAAAATCCTGTAATTAAAGAAAGTGGCCAACAAATGTGATAAGTTACCCCAATTTACTCAATCAAGGTCGGATTTGGTTAACAATAAACAATTTATGGGATTCACTTCGTCTAAAACGGGAAAAAAATGAAAATCACAATGCAGAAAGAAGTGATTTGTTATACGGCTTTTCGCTTTATGGCCAACTTTTCCGGAACGTATCTATAGGCTGTAAAGCGAGGTATATATATAGGTGTATAGTGGACCCAATCGATTTCTCACTCATTTTTTTATTTTAAATTGGCATTCTTCTACAGTAGAAACTGTCTAAATGCATCCTGTGTAATTGAAAAACCTCTATAAAAGCATAAAATGTGCTGCCCCCGACTTGGGGCACGTGCATATAAATGAGCTTGTCTAAAATCATATTTTTCACCGGCCCCAATCGTATGCATTTAGACGGGCTCTACTGTATATGGAAAAATTGCAATTTTTTCGAAAATAAAAAAGCGATTTTGAAGGTAAAAACGAAATTTTTTCTGCATTAAAAGTGCGATTTTTCTTAGGTTAAATTACTTATTTTTGCAGTAAAAGTGATTTTTAAGGTTAAAAGCGCAATTTTTCTGTAATACATTTTGTTCTAATGTAAATATAAATTTTTTTACAGTAAAAATGCTATTTTTTTTAAATGGAATTATTTTGCATTAAAAGTGCACTTTTTCTAAGGAAAGCTATGATTAAGATCCAAACGCAATTTTTCTGTATTAACTTGGGCCAATTCTTGGATTATGCTGAGCCCTGCATAATATACTGGCGATCCTAAATATGCGTATAGCCAAAACAGTGTACCCCAAGATTCTGAACGTGACCCTACCCTCCATGCACCCCTCCACCCCTCCTCCTCAAAATAAAAATAAAATGTGAGAGCATATATTGCCTTGTATGGAATGTTCCTTCATTTTGGGGTAAGTTTGAAGGAAATTTATTGTGTTTACTGACCATTTCCTTCAAATTTTACTTCACTTTTTCTGTAACATTTACTGATTTTTTAACTGTGCGGCATGAAGAAAGTTTGAGCACGTTTTCAGTCTTTCGCTTACCTTAACATTAATCGTAAAAACGGAACAATCACACATGTGTAGTTATAACATTTAGTTAGTTTCTAGAAGATGTGTTTAGATAATTTAGCTGCAATTAATTAATACGGGTTCTGTACACAATAGGAATCAAACAAAACCACAAAAGAAAGTCAAGCAAGGTTATAACTTGCTGTAAACTTAAAATTCATTTATGTTCTGGTCACGCATCATAGCCAAAACTCGGCCCCGACGCCTCGGTTGGAACCTTTTAATATTTCCAACATGGACTACCGCAACCGGGGGTGTTCCCCCTCTAGAGTCTCTAAGTGCATAATTCATTTCGGAGATTTAACTCCACAATCTGATATGGGTCCTTAAACTTTTCCTGGCCTAAACGGGCTGTGGCCAAATCTCGTATTAATACCCAATCCCCTACAAAAAATTCTACTGCACGATGGCACCTATCAAACTGCGCCTTCTGTTCCCGCTGCACCCTATCTAGGGCCCTTGCCACCTACGCCCTATGCTCCCAAACCGAGACTTGCGAGCCCAATCAAGGGCGGCTGACCCAACCTATTATGAACTGGTAACCTTGGCAAAACCCCATGCATTAATTCAAAAGGGGATGCCTGCATTGAAGCATGTGATGCAAAATTATACACAGCCACCGCCCATGTCAATGCCCTAGGCCACCCCCTCGCACAATCCTCCAGGAACCATCATCCGCACTGTTGCTAACAGGGTCTGTATTGCTCGCCCAACCAACCCATTCGCCTGCTGGTGGTATGGGGTGGAGGCTCTATGACTTTTCTATGAAATTTCTGACTTCTCTGACTCAATTGCGGGGTCCCAATATCCGAAATTAATTCTTTGGGTTATCCAAACCGATCAAAGAGTTGCAAGAAAAAATGCTCAATAGCCGCCGCATTCGCCCGTCTAAACGGGGCCACAACACAAAAACGGGGGCATAGTCTACCACAACCAACCAATACGCGCAACGTTCCACCGACAGAGGTAATGAGCCCGCAAAATCGAAACCCCACTTATCCGCCAGCCCCTCCACTGGTATAGGCTCCAATAGCCATTGAGGCAATGGCCTGGGGATCTTATTAACTTGACAAACCATCCCACCAATGCCTTCATCTGGGGCCAATAATATGCCCGTGACAGTAAGGACAACATTTTGGTTAAACCAAAATGGCCAGCTAGCGTGTGGTCATGACATTTCCTCATGACTTCTACTTGCAAATGCCCAGGGACCACCAACAACAATCTAGGGGGTTCAGAAGGGTTATAAAAATACAGAGTCTTCCCCAGCACCACATAACCCTTTGGGGCCGCTGCCCGCCCCACCGCTTTATTTCACAACACATCCAAAGTCGAATCCTGCAACTGTTCTTTAGCCATATCCTAATGACCCTGTACCAAATAAATGTATGCTTCATCCTCAACACTGGGGACAGGCTCCTGTTTCATACTGGGATATCGGCTCGAACAATCCACATCAACATGGAGTCCCCCTTCTTATATACCACCTCATATGTAAAGTCTTCCATTTTAGCGGCCCATCTACCCAATCAATTCTAAAGGTTTTTAAGGGACCTCAAATAGCATAATGCATGAGGATCAGTAACTATAGTCACTTTGTTCAGAAACAAATAATGCCGAAATTTCTCAGCTGCCCATACTATCGCTAGAGCCTCCAATTCTGTCGCTGTATATCGAGTCTCTGCCGGGAGCAATAATCGGCTCGCATACACCATGCTCGCTGATTGTGTTTGTCTCCTTGATACAAATAGTCCCTAATCCCACACGGGACGTATCCGTGTGCAAACTTAACGAAGCCAAAGGGTCAAACATTGCCAGCACCGGGGCAGAGCACAGGGCGTCTTTTAATCTCTCAAAACTCCCCTCGCACAGTTCTGTCCATCCAAATGGGACTGATTCGCGGGTAGGGTTAATCAACAGCCTGGCTATTTCTGCAACACCTCTTATAAAACTCCTATAATAAACCGCATAAACCCAAAAAACTCTTAGCCCCTCTTAGACTCTATAGCCCAAATATTTAATCTGCCCAAACCCAAAGAAACACTTCGAAGGCTTCAGCCTAATCCCATGCTGCCTTAGGACCTCCAAAGCCGACCGAAATCGCTCCAAAACAGCTCAAAGGTCGGTGCAAACACAATTATATCATCAAAATATATAAGGCGTGCATCCCACTTCAAATGCAAAAATATCTGATCCAAACCCCTCTGCATCATTGCAGGGGCAATACATAATCCGAAGGGCATCCGAGTGAACTCGAAATGCCCTACTGAACATGAAAGCGCTGTTTTTTTCTGGTCCCGCTTTCTCATGGGCACCTGCCAATAACCTGACATCATATCCAATGTCACAAACCAGGCAGACCCCTTCATAGCATCCAGCGCATCATCAATCCGAGGCAGAGGGTAACTATCTACAATATTATTGGTATTCAATTTTCGGTAATCCACACAAAACCGCAGAGAACCATCCTTTTTCTTACCAACACCACCGGGTTTGAGTAATGGCTCTTACTAATGGTCACAACCCCCCGACGCTGCATTTCCTTCAATTCCGCTCTCACAATCTCCCTAACTTTTACAGGCAATCGATGCGGCTCAACATAATTACTAGTATCAATGGTAGGGAAGCAAAGAACACAACTCCAATTCCTGAACAGACAACAAAAAAGCGCCACTAAATTCTAACAGCAGTTGGCGCAGTAACCTACACTGAGCCTTAGACAGCGTAGGTCCCATTTGCAGGACAGTTTAATTCTCCGCCTTCCAGCAACGCCTTCCCTCTTTCTTGTCATCCATTACCTCCCTGCATGTCAACTGGAATCACCTCGGGTTCCTCCAAAGCAGATACCGATGCCACCAGTTCCCACATCGAGGTTAATGGCCACACCCGTCAAATTTCCAACCTGTGCTGGCGTCCTTGGATTCAATGTGTGAGCTATTAAAATCATATCAATTAAATAACCGTGTACATGCTTATTTTGAGCCTGGGGACGCAAAGTGTATTGTCGCCACAACCGCGGATTATACGTAGATGAACCGAAAAATAATTTTAAACTGGCCATCAACTCAACCCATGGTTAACACAGCAATTCCGTGCTACGAGTAGCGAACCACTTAGCAGGCAGTCCAGTCAATTGGGTATGCAACCGATGACCAAACGCTAATGCAGGTAGGCCCTCGCCTGCATCATCACCTCGAACGCATTGATGAATTCTGTAATGTCTCCAACCCCATCATACAAGTCCCTGCTCACGACAGTTAAGGACCATGGGCATGCTCATGCTTGGTTGATTTTTCATGCCACTAGGAATTGAAGCATCTGAATCTCGCTAAAGTTCACCGCAAACCGGGCACTCAATGCTAACATCCCGTACAACCTACTTTGCCCGCTTCAGCAAGTCTGGGGCAGACCCACCCCCCATGCCTGCAGTGCCAACTGCCACTAGTCCTGGGGTGAGGTCACAAGCTTCGGCTGCCGTTCCGCCTCCAAAGACACCACTGCACTGTCCATAGTATCCGGGGGCGGGGTACCGCGAGACGTCAAAGGAGTAGCAATCCGCATGGCTAATCATGTATTCGGCATTTCAGAACAAAGCACGTGCAAAAACTGCACCTCCACCATGTTATATCCAAAGGGCCAAATCATCCGTCGATAGCACAGAATACAGCCGGGCAAACGCGAGTATGCAAAACTTATTTATTTTTAAAAGAACTGTAAAACAAACTGAAAGAAACTATACATGTGCCTCAACAACTCGCAGGTCTTACTAACATAAAAATACGAGCCCGAGGTCATGCGCACAATCAAAACTAAGGTGACCAACCTGGTTCACCCCGAAACCCAGACTGCCCTCTCTCTCTCGACCCGAGCTTCCAGTTAACCTTGTATCAGCCTTGCTGGCGAGCCCAGGGCAACCGAGAGGGCACTTTTCACATACCAACCACAAATTAACACATGCATACCCAGCATACCGCATTCCTCGGGAATGCGGTATGCTGGGTATGCTGGGTACAGCCTCGGGAGACTCATTGACCCCGACTCCAGGGGATCTTCACAGTTCCTTCTAAAGCTGCCTAGGTCTGGAAGTGGCATTGAACCAGTATGTCATTTGTAAGACAGAAAAATCTGGCTCATAGTTTGGACCAGTTTTTTTTAACAATTCTTGACACATTTATGTTACAGGATGTTGCCATGGCTCATAAGCTGCCATCAACTCCATTTTCTTACAAAAGTCGAGATGTCATCCTTTATGCTTTAGGCAGTAAGTACTTAATAGCTTTCCCAGGTAACACACATCGTTGGCCCAACCGTTGGATTGTAGTTGGCACCGATGGTGACCCAGGTAACCACAACCTATTGGGCCAATGTTGGTAAAACATTTCTGTGCTAATGTGTTTTCATTGGCACTGCATAAGGCAGCTAATGTTGGTACAAGATAGAAATGTCTCGCTGGCCAATGGTTATATGAGCAAATGGGTCAACATTGGGAAAACCATTGGTATTCCAGTGTATTTTCATTGGCACAACGTATGAAGCCAATGCTGAATCAATGGTTAAATGCCTAATTGGGCCAAAGTCAGAAAAAATTGCTGGGCCAATGTTTTTTTCATTGGCACTACAAAGGTAGTCAATGTTGAGCCAATGCACAAATGTCTTGCTGGAAAATGGTTAAATGAGTAATTTGGCAAATGTTGGGAACACATTGATCTGTTAAAATATTTTCATTGGCACTACATAGGAAGGCCAATGTTAGTACAATGTAAATGCTAAAATATCCTGCTGGGCCAAAAGTCTCATTAGGTCAATATTGGTTGCAAAGATTTAACAACCTTGTCAATTGAACACCAACAATGGGCCAATATGTAGTGTTTGTTGGGTATATTAGGGGTTATTTAAGGCACAAGTTATACCACAATTATTTTAAAAACAACTGCTGGTATCTAGGCCATCCTCCCCAAATTAAGTTTCCTTTAGAGTTGCCTCACCCATAGCAGCAAGCCATAGCAACATAGTTATATCCTTAGTCAACGTTTAGCTATATATTCAAACTATGCAGGATGGACGAATGGTTTATATTTGGAAAAAAATCGTAATTAACTTTAGAATTTACAAATTAAATACATCTAACTTGTTTATCAAGTTAGATTAACATATTTGGGCAATTATCAATTCATAATCTACATCTTGTCCTTAACGACTTACTGACATTTGTTTGCCAACAATTGTTCGCCAACTAATTCTTCATGGGCAATTATTCGGTGCACAGATCTTCGCATAGGTCATTTTTTCGAAAGTCAACTCTTCGCCGCACATTTATTCGCATAGTTCAATTATTCATATAAATAATTAATACATACAGGTGACATTGAACCTTTAACATTTCACCTATTTAATCGTGTTCATCCTATTGAAAATTTAGAAAAATTTAAACACCACCTTTGTTTCCAGTTGAAAACCAACTAACCTAACCTAACCTTACGAAAAAACTAATCCCGCAAACAATTGTAAGGCGAACATTTGTATAGTGAGAAATTGACCTATTCGATAAAATAACCTATGAGAAAAATTAAATAGGAAATAATTATCTGCGAAAAATTGTCCGACGAAGAATTGATGGCGAAAATTTGTCCGAACACGGTCCTTAACATTAATTGCCATACAGCTTATAATATGGACACTTTCAAAACTATGAAAACTGTTGCGTAACTTGGATAGGGAAGTAAACTTCTCTAAGATTTATATGTGGTGATCCCATACAGAATCATCTTATTATGGTTTTAGTGGCAAATTCAAATTCAAATTTTGCCGCCATGTTTGTATTAACCAATGAGGCTATGGGTATTC
>JAQGAE010005686.1:0-10970 GCA_034696685.1 Julus scandinavius
TGCATATGATGTGTTGTGACTTAATTACGATGCGAATTGACCGTGTCCGGATAAATATGCAATGCACTGTATATATACATATATATTATATGGACGTATTGCCAATGTTTTCCCAACATTGGCCCAATTAGTCATTTAACCATTGGCCCAGCGAGACATTTCTGCATTGCCTACATCTTTAATGTTCTATGATGATGTTAACCTCATCTCTGAGTATTGTTACAATATACAAATGCTCCTAGGTATTGCTGTGCAATATGGTGTTTACTTTGGCAGTGACATGTTTAATGCACATGGGTAGTGAATGAACAGGAGGTGGTTCAGGTGACTCATGAATATCTAGGAATGCTTTTACAAAAAAGCACCTTGCTAGCATGGAAGACAAGGTCAGATTAAAAGGGCGTCGCATTAAGAGAATGCTATGAAAAATGGCATTCTAATCTCGCCATTTTTCCAATACAAAATCATTTGGTGAAATTTAAGGTGACTATCGTGAGTCCGATGAGTTTTAAGCACCTTAGCTCGAGGAGCATAAGGGAAAACGATAAAGACAGTTTGCCGACTAAGTCCGAGCTTATCAGAGTTCGACTTACTTTAGGTCAAACTGGGGCGATAAGGCTTCTCGTAGTTAACACGAGGGAAGGAAGCCTTGGCGAGTGATAGTATGAGTCTTCACAACTGTAAGTCCCTTGAGAGCATAGTATCAGAGTTGAGCTGAAAAGTAAAGTGAAGAGATTTCCAAGTCTTTGTAAGGCCCTCTCCAGGGCCTCCTGACGCAAAGAACATGGGCCGATCACACGGGTGAACGCAAAAATACTTTTAATCTTAACCAAAAAAAACGTGATCACTCTGCCCGCCAACTTGCGGGGCTTAACGATAAATACAAACGGAATACCACGACTTAACAAATCATCATATGATGGAGGCTGACCATCTTGGTCATGCCCCAAAACCGTACTGCCTTCCTGCTGGCCCAAGCACCTTTTTATACACTAGATTCTTCCTAGCGGTGAACTGGACAGCAGAAATGCAGTTTTCCCGAACATTCGCCCAGATTGTGCAATTACAACCACATTCCTTTCATTACATCATCACAACGCAGCCGCCACATACAATGCATACCAAACATAACGGGCCCAGTCCCGCCATATGAGGAACTGGCCCCGGGGGATCGTCACATCTTTTTACCGCAGGCTTAAACCCTTTTTCAATGTCCTGACAACCCTTTAATGGACCCAATACCGATGCATCCCCCCAAAAATCATGTTTTCCCCAGATGGCGAAAATTTTACCCGAAAAACAGAACTTACCTGACGTGGCGTGGACGACAACGAGGAGGACAAAGGAACGCATGGCTGATGATGCGTCACTGCAGGCAGGACTAGTTCACTTTGAACTGCAGCCCGAGGGTAAATGGGCCTATACGTGTGGACCAACTGACAGCAATTCTTGGCGCCAAAATAACTCGCGCACCTGCAAGGCCAAAATCTGCGGCGCCCTATGCGGCAAATAGCTTTTCATATTATCAACATGAACGGTTGAAATAGGTCCTGTTCCTCGCTGTGTATCCCGAAAAGCGTAATTTAAATCAGAAACACGCTCTACTATCTGATAAGGGCCATGATACGGGGCCTGATACTTGCCCTGGTCTTTACGAGCAGGGGCCAAATCCCAGATCAGGACATAATCCCCTACATTAAATTGTACAACATGTCGACGCCTATCATAATGGGACTTTTGTCTCAGCTAGGCCTTAAGCAATGCTTTGCGCACCCCACTACGCCATTCCGCCACAAGGACCCAACGGCAGGCAGACCAAACAGATTATGCACAGGCAACCACGGCAAGAACCCATGCATGAGTTCAAACGGAGAAGCCTCCGGCGATGCCTATACCGAAAAATTATATGCCGCCACGGCCCGAGCTAAAGCCCTCGGCCAACCACCCTTACATTCGCTCCAGGCGCCATCGATTTTACACGAAAAAATTCCTGAGTACTTCGACTTAACTGCGGAGTCCCACTATCCGAAATCAAGAACTTCGGGGCCCCAAACCAATCAAATAACTCAAGAAAAATTTTCTCAATAGCCCACGTATTAGCGTGTTTACAAGGAGCCGCCACACAAAACCGCGTTCTATAATCCACTGCCACCAACCAATACGTGGCTTGCCCGGTCGACTATGGATAAGGTCCCACGAAATCAAAACCTCACTTAACAGCCGTGTCCTCTACAGCAATAGGCTTTAACAACTCTGGGAGCAATTCTATAGACAATTTATTCACCTGGCACTGAGGACAGGAAGTCACAAATTGGTAAACAGACGCTTTCATACGGGGCCAGTAATATGCCCTAGACAATAACGCAAACGTCTTCATAACACCAAAATGCCCCGCCAACAGGTGATCATGGCATTGTCGCATGACGTCCTCCCTCAAATGCTCAGGCACCACCAACAACAACCTCGGTGGTTTTGGCGGATGATAAAAATATAAGGTGCCCCCCAAGATCACATAACCACGTGTACCCACCACACCCCCTACCGCTTTTTCCCGCAAGACATCTAGCGTACGGTCAATCAACTGTTCCTGGGCCATATCCAAACGTGTCTGGAGCAAATAAATATACGCATCATCCTCTACCACCGGATAAACCAAACCCTCCGGGCCAGGATACCTACTTAGACAATCCACTTCCAAAAGTAAACCACCCTTATACTGGATGTCATATATAAACTTCACCATTCTCGCTGCCCAGCGGCCCAACCGGTTTAAAAGGATTCTTCAAAGACCGCAGGTAACATAGGGCGTAATATCCGTAACAATTTGACCTTATTCAGAAACAGATAATGATGAAATTTTTCTGCCGCCCAAACTATAGCTAGGGCCTTCAGCTCCGTTACCGTATAACGGGTCTCCGCCGGCAGCAATGCCCGACTGGCATAAGCTAATACTCGCTGGACAGGCTTGTCCCCCTGATATAAAATAGCACCCAGCCCCACCCGCGACGCATCGGTATGCAATCACAGTGAGGCCCCTGGGACAAACATAGCCAATATAGGTGCCGTGCAAAGGGCCTCCTTTAACTGCTCAAAACTATCCTGACATACGGAAGACCACACAAATGGAATAGACTCACGCGTAAGATCAATCAGGGGCCTAGCTATCGTAGCAAAATCCTGAACGAACCGTCGGTAGTACCCATACAACCCCAAGAAACTTTTCATCGCCTTCCGCGTTACCGGCGTAGGGAAATTTCTAACTGCAATCACCTTATCCAGGTCCGTAGCAACCCCTTGGGCACTCACCACATGCCCCAAATATTTTACACTTTCAAAGCCAAAAAAACACTTTGATGGCTTCAGCTTAATATTATGCAGGATCAAGAGGTCCAGCACAGCAGTTAATCTTTCCAAAAAATTGGAATGTTAGGGCCAAACACGATAATGTCGTATAGGTAAACCAGACAGGATTCCCATTTCAGATGTAAGAAAACCTGATCAAGTCCCTGTTGCATCGTTGCGGGTGCATTACACAACCCAAACGGCATCCGCGTAAACTCAAAGTGCCCCTTAACAAGAGAATGCCGTCTTTTCCCGGTCCGCGTCACTCATGTGGACATGCCGATAACCCGACATCATGTCAAGGGTCGCAAACCATGCAGACATTTTCATTGCATCCAAGGCATCGTCAATCCTGGTAAGGGGGTAACTATCCACAATCGTATGCTGATTTAGCTTCCGGTAATCCACACAAAATATAATGGTCCCGTCCTTCTTACGGACCAATACTACAGGACTAGAATTACTGCTCTTGCTAGGCGAGACCACCCCCTGATCTAACATTTGGCCCAACTCATGTCGAATTACATCTCTAACCTTTGGAGAGGAGCGCCTGGGAGGTACATACATGGGAGGATTATTCCCTGTATCCACAAAATGCAGCGGCAATCTACCTAATCCCAACTGCTGGATTGACAACGCAAACGCCCGTCGAAATTTACCCAGCAATAATCGCCATTGCCTTCGCTGGCATTTAGACAAAGTGGGCCCCAAGTTCAAGAGCGAATGCAACAACTCATTATCGCTGCCACCCGCCGCCACCTTAGCCAGTCTGTTCTCATTCTCGTCCCAGCCTACCACCTCAGTGTCTTCCAAAGCCGAAACAGATGCGACCACATCTCCCTCAGCCGTCAAATTCGCCACCTGAAAGAGACAACAAGAATCATCCATCACAGTCATAACCCCACACGCAGCACACGCCGAGGTCTCTTTCAACAGAAGCGCCTCAATCAACAACATGTCATCTTTACAGGTACCCTCCGGAAGTACACACATCACCATGGACTCCGAACAGGCCGCCAATCTTACCGGCGGCAACAGCCAAATCGGAAGTCGAAGCAATCTTTTTGCCCGTTGGTTGGGGGACTCCCCCTCCTCATGTACAGGTACCGCCTGATCAACACCATCGACATCTGCAGAACTACCACACGGCTGGCTCACCACTTCTGGTGCAGCATTTTGTCTTCGCACAAATGGAAACTGAACTTGTAAGGCATCCTGGTAACAAAATGTCTCCGATGCAGGTAAAGCCACCAGCCCAGTCCGCTGGCAAAAATCCCACCCTAAAAGGGCCACTTGATCCGGTTGTCGCAACACACGAAACCGATGTAAACACTGTCGTTCTGCTACGGTAACCAAAGCCTCGGTTTCCCCCACAAATTTAATATCACACTGCGATACGTCATATAACTGCCGTAAGGGCCTAGCCGGCAACAGGTCCCAACATGTTCCAAGATATCACAGACAACACTGCCCCACTATCAACCGTCATCATGATTGACCGATCACCGACCGATAACATTACTGTGGGGGAGGCTGACCACACATCCCAGAGTGGCGACGACAAAAGCCCATCATGAACCGACCCAGAGTTATGTTCTGACCAGTCATGCAGATCATCTGCTGCACTGCAGCCACCGAATTCCAGGAAACTTTTTTTTGGGCAATCACACCGAAAATGACCAACTTTGGTACACGCCCAACAAACGGCCTGCTCTGGATTTACACACACCCAGGTAGATGCAACAACTGCGGGCTGCTCCCTCCTTGCCACACTCGGAGGAGGTTGTGACACATCTGCCCTACTAAATGCGAAAGACTCCTCCAGGTCAATCAAGACCAGCCACAACTAATCCAACGTGGTGAACCATTTGCCCCCCGGGGCTAGATGGTAAAAAGGCAACAAACCTGCCAAAATAAATTGGATAGTGTCACTAACAGGTGTTTCCGGATTCAACGAGTTAGCCATCAACGACATCTCGATGAGATAGACTCATACTGACTCATTCACTCCTTGCTTTCTTGATACATACTGGCGCCACCCCCGAGGGCTGTATGCGGCCGATTTAAAAAAAGTAAGTTGAGCCACCAACTGCTCCCATGACAAGAGAGACAACTCACGAGAACGCGTAGAACACCATTTCGCAGCATGCCCAGTCAACTGGCCCCTTAATCGCTTAAAAAACATTCAGGAGACAGCCCTTCCGCCTGCGCCATGCTCTCAAACCCGTCAAGGAACTCAGAAACATCTCCGACGCCATCATACATCGGACCGGGAGTATGATGACTAACATAAATCGGTAAAGGCCCTAAAGGCCGCTGCTGGTCAGCAGGACATCTGTCGTCCATCACCCTGGGCATCTCCATGGTCATATCCGGATCCTCGAACGGCCTCAGAACCGAAGCCCTCTCCGGGAGAAAACCATGCACGACATGGTACATTCTGTACTTTGTCCGTCACTGGTGTAGAATGCGCCACTACCGAACTAAGGCCGGCAGATGGATCCAGGACGCCCAAATTTGCAAATGCATTCGCATTCGTCTTTGCACGTATCCGCATGCCTTCTGCCTGGCCACTTAAATTCATAGCAAGTTTTTAACGCGGTAAGCAAAAATGGTCTTTGCACAACTGCTCCTCCACCATGTAAGGCCCCTCTCCATGGCCTCCTGACGCGAAGAACACGGGCCGATCACGGGTGAACGCAAAAATACTTTTAATCTTAACAAAGAAAAACGTGATCACACTTTGCCCGCTAACTTGCGGGGCTTAACGATAAATACAAATGGAATAGCACGACTTAACAAATCATCATATGACGGAGGCTGACCATCTTGGTCAGGCCCCAAAATCGTACTGCCTTCCTGCTGGCCCAAGCACCCTTTTATACACTAGATTCACCCAAGCAATGAACTGGGCAGCAGGAATGCAGTTCTTCCCGAACATTTGCCCAGATTGCGCAATTACAACCACCCGCGCACATTCCTTTCATTACATCATCACAATGTAGCTGCCACATACAATGCATAATAAACATAACGGGCCCAGTCCTGCCATATGCGGAACTGGCCCCGGGGATCGTCACATCTTTTTACTGGAATAATTCAAAGTCACACTAACACAGTGGCATTTACAAGGCACAGACAGGACCAGTCGCTCTTGCCGCCTAAACAATCAGTTAGCTCTCCGTGAAAAACATGGGTTTGGGGAGCCCTTTATACATGATTCCCAGGATCCCATGTGACAGAAAGTATCCACTAGGAACTAGTGGTCAGGAGGAAAGCAGTAGGTCAATTGACTCTTAAATTGGCTCTCGGATAATCCTCCTGCTTTTGCTAGGAATGTGCTAACAAGGTAAAATGGCGTTTGGGACCAATTTGGGTTTAAGACCAATTGTTTGAACTTGCAGAATTAGACACCATAATTCTGAAACATACTTTTCTGCAGAAATTTAGGATGCTGAATTCTGCAGAATTCTGAGTCATTTTTTGTATGGGTAGGCTGAGTTTAGGGTTAAGTTTGGACAATGGGTAGTGCTAGCGTATGCTAGGCTTAAAGTGGAATGATGAGAGTGGTATGCTTCATACCCCCTAATGATTTTAAAAACTTCCAGTTTGAATAACATTAAAGTTAAAAGTGGACCTATTAATTGGGAAAAAATGCTAACAGTAGTAAGAGACTAATACTTGGGAAAAATTTTTAAGTACAAAAAAGTTCCGCAACAAGAACTCGAATACTGCACTCGTTCGAGCATTGCAAAGAGGATGTCCATATTGAAGTCCGTGATGATGCAGGTAGATTTTCCTAGTGCCGTGTGGAGTCGTCTTGGTGGTGGTATCTGGTGTGCGCCATCCAAGTGCATGATACACGCATCGTATCTGCTATTTTGGCAGCAGTAGAGACAACATTCTTTACCATTTAAGGGTCAGCTAAAGATTGTTAGGTCCTGCCAGGCCTAGTAGTCACGGTCTCCTTGTTTGGTATGCGCGAAGGTCGAAGTAATGATTCTCGACTTTGGATGAGCTATATTGGCGTGATATTGCCTTAGCTTTTCTGGGTCTTCATCGTAATATAAATGAGGTTCCATGAAATAGTTGGTGAAGTAAAAATGGTTCTTTTCTGTATTTGGAGATGTGGGTCCAGGACTCTCCAGTTCGGTTTGTGAACTATCTTGAAGTTCGTTTGTATGGTTATCTTTTTGTCCGCAGATGACATCTTTGGAGAGACAATCTGCTTGCGACGAGGTTGCTTCCAGACTACCTAGTTGGCGGCTATAGGTCGACGTTTTGGCGATCTTGCCACGATGGCAGACTTCTTCTTTGGAATTTTGAAGTTGGAGAATGGGACATCTGTTTGTGAAGATGGTCAAGGTTGAGGAGATGGTGTGCACTTCCTTTTCTTTAAGATAGGATAGGGTTCTCTAACCATTTGCGGTGAGACAATATTCGCAGATTTGATGGGGACTAAGGGAGGTCAGACTTCTCGGGTTCGATCTGTTCTAATTCGGAAGACAAGGTAGTGGTTTTTATGGTTTTCCTTGACCTCAGAAACGTTCTTCTGAGTGCATGGGCCTTCCTCGGTTTTGGTCAGGGTGACCTTGCATGAGTCGATGGCACAGCAAGATGGACTTCCTCGTCTTTGGTTTCAGTCGGTATCAGTCCTTTTGAGTGGTTAATGGTATTCTCTACTTCTGCAGTGGTAATGTTGCAGATGATGTTGCATCGAACGTTATTTTGGCAAATATTTGTTGAACTTCGCGAGTATCCAGTCTTGGATGGATGTTCGTCCTCTACAGGAGTCTGAAGAACTGCTATTTGGTCTAGGAGTTGTTGTAACAAGGTGGATTGCAGGTGCTTCACTTGAAGTTCCATATGTTCTTCGCGCAGAACATAGTACTGAGCTTCAACCTTTTTTCGAGCTGCAATCTCTGTCTAGAGATTGTTGTAGTTTTGATGGCGGCTTTGGTCGCTGGTAGCGTATTGCTCTAAGACTGAAAAGGCGGCATCAGAGGTAGAGTTCAAGCCTCGAATTACCCTCACTATATTGTTGAATGTTGACGGAGGATCATGGACACGTGGTTGTATGGCTGACATTGTGTCAGTGTTATAAAGTTCGGTTGTAGGACATTGTCAAGAACAGCTTCAGTTCAGACATGTAGGCGCTAGTTGGCACGAAGTCGGATGACTTCGTCCAACTTGGCCTCATTGACCGGCATATGTTGTGTGTCGATGATCTCACGACTACTCACCAGCGAAAACTAGGAAAATCTTGATCATTGAAAACACGTACTCGAAAAAGCGTGGTAGACTAGAGGGCGAGTTGAATTTCTCAGCTGCTAAAATAAGCATGGAGGTCAGTAGACACTCAAGATGCTCAAGTTAATCAGCGACCTATTGGTCAGATTATTGGTGATACGGTTGGTCACTCATTTTGATATTTTAATTTAAAGTGGTGCAGGTACATGTTAGAGGGGATAGGATCGTTATTCGGATCATGTTCATTGTTTCCTGGTTCGAATTCGTGTAACAAATCAATGTGAGTTGGGATTTCGCCATTATTGTAAAATTTCAGAGAATTAAACATTCTGAATTTCACGAACTTCTGTGCCATTGATGGATCCCAGCCTTTCTCTAGTAAGTAATTTGCTGCTTGGCAAATGTTGAAAGTTGTTGTTCATTCTGCGTTGTTCTTATTCGGACTTTCAATGTCTAACTTTTTTATATCTCTAAAGTGAGAGATAATGAGACATCTCTGGACGTAATCTCTTTCGTCCTGATCCGAGCTGTCTTGTTGATGGTCGTATGCCTCTGTAAATTGCCATACAGTGGTGATTAGGTCGGGCCCATAATCTTCAATCAACAGTCCCATTTCACGGGATACATTTTGAATAATGTTGTTGAGTCGATCAGGTGGCTTGGAAGCTGGACCTGATTTAGTACGGAATACAATGTTCGTTCTTGTTTTCACGAGGTCCTTTTTGGTTACCTTTGACTTATCTTTGGCGGGTCTGTCACACTTTTTCATACTCTTTTGAGTTAAAGTAGTGTCAGTATTCGATACTGGGCATGCTGTCGGCCATTACAGCAAACATCCTCGTCATGTCAATTGCATCTTCGGAACTTCTGGTGGGCATCCCTATCACTGTATCGTTCATCGATACCTCGTGTTGTTCTGGTTGTTTTTACGGTTAAGGCAGAAAAATTGCGTAAAAATCGCGTTGCACGTCGCTTACGGTTGAGTCACGTTTTTTTTCCCACAGCCACGCTGTAATTCCGGTTTTTTTCTCAACCATACTCTGCTACCATTAGATTTGTCGTCTCACGACCTGTTTATCTTCGATCGATGACTCACTGTGTAAGACAGTACACAAGTGAGAGGTAACTAAAGTTTATTTTCCAAGTGCAGCTGGCTGGCCAGCACTCGAATTTTTACACTATTTGGCGTTGTAACATCAGAAATCGAAAATTTAATCGAAATGCGGAAACTAGCATGTGATTCTGGGATTCGTCCTCGGCCCTCGGTTCCAAGTCGATCATCTATTCATGACTGCACTGCACTTCTTTGTTTCCGACAGCATTTAACTTCCTTCCGGTGGTCTTCGCCATAGCTCGGCAAGTTAGTCAAGGGAATGTATAATGTAGGGGAAAGGTTTCTTTCAGATAGGTTCAGGTTCGTAGGGTTGAATTTGTTTGGGAGAGGTTAGTGCGGTTGGACAGGGAAACTGGATTGTTATGGATAGGAATAGGGCCTTGGGGATCTGCAGATAACTTTCGGCGTCTGGTCCATCGCTTTTCTTTCTTTTATCTTTTCTCTATCTTCTTCCTCTTTCTCTGAACTCTTCTTCTCTATTATTGCCTCTTCTACCTCTACGATCTTCTCTCTGTTACACCTGGGGTTTTGCATATTTCTCATTGATAAGAGTGGAATTGTATCGCTTAAAGTTCATGTAATTCCGACAGTAAGTCCTTCAACTGGTAGGTCTGTTCTCAAGCAACAGCATACTCCTTCAGTCCAACTGCTCCAATGTAGACACACAGGTATTCATATGTTAGGGCACAAGTCCCAAAGCAAAGCACAGGAATTTTCAAAAATGTGGTAATTCTCTTCTTTGCAGCTGTTTTCTTTTAATCTCTTTATCTTCACTATTCACAGCAGCCACGCCCTTCCTTTCCTTTCCTTTCTTCCTTTTCTCTCAACTCCTGGAACGTTCTTCCATGATGATTCTTCGGCCTCTTTTGCTCCGTTCCTTTGTTTCACCCTTTTTTCTTACACTTGCTCGCCCCCTAGTAAGCAATTTTCTGAATGTTCTTTTCTTTGACCTTTGGCCTTCAAAGGCCGTCAGTCTGGTGGCTACGTGACAAACCAGTCACAAGTTGTCACGGCCGATCTTAATTGCTGGCAGCTGGCCGTGTGCACAAAGCAATTAAGTAATTAGCATTTCTTTGTTTCTTCGTTGCATCGGTGTCTTAACCTCGGGGGTTAAAGGTGCTGTGTGTAGGCATCAAAATCACAGTGATGAGGCGGCCTTGCACTACCCCCGCCTAAAGTTGAGGCCCCCCAAGTAGCAAAGTTCGTCATTTAGACGTCATTTTTGATGGCCAAAAAGACGTCATTTTTGACCAAAAAAATGACC
>JAQGAE010005687.1:0-10969 GCA_034696685.1 Julus scandinavius
TGCTGGACTGGTTATCAGTTTGAATGTACTGACAGAAAGTGCCGCAAGAGAATTTCTGTAATGGATGGTTCTATTTTCAGTCATATTAACATTAAACCAGACGAGTTCTTTCGTCTTATATACTATTTTAATATTGACGAATATAAGTATTCGAAGCCGCAAGTTAAAAAAATTAAAGAGAGATGACGGGAGTACATTTAGAAATACTACGCTCAGCAAGTGGATAACGTAAGCGAATATAACGCATAATTTTATTATTTGCATAGGTTTGACTATATTTTAATTTTGATTAAAAAGTTAAAGTATATTTAAGGAAGTGTGCTTTACTGCAATTGAAAAAGATTTTAAGCAGATTGGCGGAAAAGATAAAGTAGTTGAAATAGATGAAACGTGTTTGGTAAAACATAAATTCAACAGAGGTGAGAAAGGATTTTTATAACGTTCAGTAAAATATTTAGCAAATAGATACATTGTAATTTAAAATTTATTGTATATATATATATACAATAAATTTCAAATTATCAAAAGGGTTGCGAAACGCTAAGTCTACATGGATTTTTGGAGGAGTGAAGAGAAGCAATAGATCGAAAATATTCTGTATAAGCGTGGAGCAACAAAACAGAGAAACATTAGAGCCTTTGATTATGAAACACATTGCGCCTTACAGCACAATTATTTCCAACAGATGGGCTGCTTACTGTAAAAGTGATGATCTTCCTGGGAATTACAAACATCTTGTAGTCAATCATAAGAAGTTCTTCAAGGATCCAGTAACTGGAGAACATACTAATACCATTAAGGGAGAGTGGATGCAATTGAAAAAATCTTCAAAAAGCTGGTTATGGTCGGCATCGTACTCGAGGAACTTCTGCGGTTTTTGAACACATGTTTAGATTGCGATTTAAAAGGAAAATCTATTATACTCTCTTATTGTTTATATAATTTATATTTGGGATGTGGAAGAAAGGAGTGCGGAGGAGTTGGCAAAGCATTTACAAGTTTTACAGAGTACTAGCAGCATAGACCAGTAAACTAAATTGCCAATCGAAATAACAGTTTTTTATTTGAACAATGTGAGGCATATTGTAATTTGTAAAGTTCATCTCATAACCACTGAATTCAGAAACTATAAACTAAAATCTGGTCACTTTTTTTGTAAATGTCTAAAGTATTATTATTAATAAAATACCTGTGGCAATTTACAAATTTATATCAGTGAATATTGTCTAGGCGGTAAATGAATATTTGATTTAAAAAAAAGAAAATGGTTGCAGAAATATTTATTAAATTAAATATTCAAAGTAGATAGATGTACGGCAACAAACATTATTAATTAAACTTAGGAAATTGATAACACAATATTTATAATTAAGAAAAAAGGCAGAAAAAAAGTTTCATAACAAACACAAATGCTAGCAAATAGCGATTAGTTTTCAAATGCATTGCAACATTTTTGTATTTCGTAAAATAACGGGATAACACTCTAAATATACTTAAAAAATATTTACATTATCCCCTGGTCTTCTTTTATCAATAATTGTAGAAAAAAAAATTCCTCCGGCCCCTGGTACCATATTGTATACAAGTGCCGAATCTCCTTGGTAAGCTTAGGCCAAAAGCAAAAACGGTTGAGAGATTAAACCATCTTCCGTTAACCCGGATGTCCCCAGAGAGGGTCCTTATGAAAAGATTTTAGCAATCGTCTGCGTAAAGCTGGGTGGTCAGGAATGACTGACCGATTTGAATTGCCCGATCTGCTGCCCGACCAAGCTGTCCCCATAATGAGAGATCCGGAAAACAGGTTTAGATGTCAGAGAAGTTTTTAAGGCTTGGAATGCACGTTGTTCTGCTGAAGACCATGTCCAAGAGACATTGCTCCTTGTGAGAGCAGTCAAAGGTGCAGCAAGGGCAATGTATTTAGGAACGAAACGCCTATAAAAGTTGAACAGACCTAAGAATGACCTGATGTCCTTGACATTTTGTGGAGCGGGCCAAGTTCAGACGTGTTCGGTCTTTTGTAGATCAACAGAGACGCAACCAGCACCAATCTCCAAGCCTAAATATCGAACACGAGTGACGACGATGTCGCTCTTGGATACCTTAAAGAAGAATGAGTTAAAACGGAGATGATCTAATATCACGGTAACATTTTTCAAGTGTTGCTCATGGTGTGGGCTGTAAATCAAGATATCATCTATGCATACGATGACAAACACCGATCCATCGTGCTAGCAGGGTGTCCATGGCTCGCTGGAAAGTTGCCCCAGCATTGCAAAGGCCAAAGGGCATAACCTAGAAAGTGAAATGACCAAACCGAGTTCTAAAAGTAGTCAAATCGCCAAAGTCAGGTTCCATACAATCTGCCAGTAGCCACTGCGAAGATCAAGTTTGGTAAAGAAGGAAGCATCAGCTAACTGATCTAGCAAGTCGTTGACTAAAAGGACAGGATACTTTTCGAGAACAGTAGATTTATTTAGTTGACGGTAGTCCACGCACATTCTAAAACTGCCTTCTTTATTTGCGACCAGGAGTACCGGTAAAGCCCAAGGCAAAGAAGTTGGTTTTACCATACCAACTTTAAGAAGGACTTCAAGCTGAGATTTCAGCTCGACCTGTTCTATTACTGATTATTGGTAGACAGAACTAGAAAATAAACGCGTGTGAGGTTCGAGAGTGATGTTGTGTTTTACATTATCTGTCGGCGGAAGGACCACTGGCAAATCATCACAAAAAACCTGCTTGTTTTGCTCAAGGATTTCAGCAAAATCCTTGGGTAGTGAAGGCAACACTGACTCAAGTGGAATATTCTGGTACATCGGCTGGCTTGCCATGGTTAAGATGTACATCTATAATCAGGCTTGATCATAATGGTCTTGTTGAATCCATCGGTACGATTGGGCATCCGCTCCATCTACTCCATACCAAGGATTCCGTCATGTATTTCCAAGGGAATGACTTTAAAGTGGTGCCGAGTCTCGTATCGACCGCAACAGAAAGGCAAGTTTTTAACCCGTCTTTCGGAGAAAATGACCTAGATATCAGAAAAACAAACTTCACATTTGTAATTGTTCAGCTTCTAAGTGGTGACAAGGTTGAAGAAGTCTACAAGTTTTTGCGATATGAAGCTGGTTGAGCTTCCGCTATGTAAGAGAAAACGGCATAATTTACCTTGAACAAGTACCTTCAGTACAATGAAACGGCCTGAACCTGATGCACAACAACTGTTGTTCTGAGAAAGTGTTTTGGTGGCACCAAACTTGCAGACCTTATTCCCAGATGAATTTGTACGAGAACTCTTTTGCTGAGATGAGCCGGGACTAGTAGAAGTAGTCCGGTTTGCAGCCGGTTTGGCATGGTTTGAATTCACATGGTCGCGGGCTCGGCACTCATTAATGTGATGGCCTTTCTTTTTGCAGCAGGCACATCGAACGGTTCGGTGCGAGGATTCACTCGAGGCCTGAGACGCAGAGTTGCCTAATTGCATTGGCTCAGGGCGAGGATCCGGATAAGTTAAGACCGCGTCAGCAAATAAATGCCTAAAAGTTGTGTGTTCACTTTTACCTTGGAAATTCAGAGTCGTATCATTTTTGGAAGTGTAAAATGAAGAGGAAGGTTTGTGAAAATTAGGTTTTGCCTGAAATGTGGAATTGAAGTTACAAGTTAAGGCATATTGCCAAGCTAACTTAATAGCTTCCTCAAATGTAGAGGGATCGTGACATACCAAAGCTTTCTGGAAGTCGTTTAATAAACTTTTGACGAAGTGTTAGTAGGAGCATCTGTAGAAGGTGAACAACTGCGCTTTGTTACTAATCTTTAGTTAAACACCCTGTGAGACCAGGGATGCAGTGGAAGTCTGACGTGAGTCTCAGCGGAGGTGAACACGTGGCCACCAAAATCTAATGACAGAGAAGAACCAAACTCGGATTGATTAAAAAGAAAAATTAATGTCTGGGAGCTTGCTAAACATTAAATACGATCACCTAAAAGCGGTTGAATTTCAAGCAAATCACTCAGGTGAAGTTGTGTCATTCAAACGAGCAACACACACAGTCAATGAGAACAGGCGTAAGCCCCTGTCGTATAACCTGAGTCAATGATTCTTGGAAGCTCGCCATCTTCGGGGCAATCCGAGCTCAAGATGGTTTCAGGAAATGTCCGTATTCTCCTATTGAAAACAGCTGAACGATTCATTGAGGCAAGTCCGTAGACATTAGGGTCGAAATCGCGGTCAGGGCGATCAGTATTGTTAATGCAAATTTGGACAGGGAGCTTTCAAAGGCTCATACATAAAAGACTGCAACTCATCCAAAAGAGCTGGCCGGCCATATCCTTAATTCGCAGTGGTTTAGTTTCCGTTTTTTTATTTAAAAGTAAAAGGCAAGAGATAAACTCATACTGTTAGTGGTTCATAGAGCTCAGCAGGAGCGTGGTGTTTTGACCCCAGTCATGGTCCCGTCTGTCTAAACAGTTGTTTTTTCCTCACAAAGAAAACTTCTAAGGAATGTGGTTTTAGCATTTTTCGTTTTGTTTTATTTTAGGAATTTCGCCAATTTTTGAACGAGTCGAATGTCCAAAGTTCAAGTAAAGAATAAAGTCAAAAAGAAAAAGAAAATTTGCATAATTAGCATTGATCTATGAAAAACTAATTAAGAGTAATGTGTCAAGTTGGAAGGACGAAGGTCTCACACACGACAAATTTCACTTCTTAATTCCTATGCCGTATTCTCACTGTCCAGACTTTTATTCGTTTTGGGACGCACGCATGCAAAATAAGGTTTTGAAGCAAAGGCCTCACCCTGGTTGATTTTTAAGCTTCGCCCTTAACGCACAAAGCACTGAGTCATGCATTATTCCCACTTAGCCGAATATCGTTTTCTAACAGAGAAGTTAGGGTCTGGGCATGCGCACTTTAACATTTCACTCCCATTTTTAAGCTCAACTAGTTGAGTTTTTTCTAGCAGACAGCTACCGAGGAAGGATATCTATAACGAGACTGATAAACATACTTGCTTTTTTAACAAAGTGTGATCAAATTTGAAAGATTTATATGTCAAAAAGTTTTTTGGAAGTTGTAAAACAACGTCAAGACAAAGTGAACGCGAAGCTACGAGAACCCATAATAAAAAGGTCTTTACTTTGGAGCTCTGCACGTGAATATTTTAAACCTTAGTTAATATTAACGGAACTTTTAAATTTGTAATGTGCATATGTGAATATTAAATTAAAGTTTTATGATGTATAAACAAGAGCCAGAGCCTAATCGGCCAAGTGTGGACCGTACATACCCTATTTTCGGCAACCGAGATAATGACATCAGAACGTCGGTTCTCGGCTTCTCTGCTTAGTGGGAATACGATATTTGATCGACTTGACTTTTTCTAGTTTGCGGACCATAAAATAAAGATAGCGGCCCTTCACGTGGTTAAAATGGTTCCCAATTTGAACCATAGATGGCGCGCATGGGCTTTTGCGCATGCGCAGCAGGTCGAGGGACGGTCGTCCGGCACAGGGCCCGCCTGGTGGCGAAAGGGTTCCAGCAGCGAGAGGGGTGTGATTACACGGACGTTTACAACCCGGTGATCAATTTCACCCTTATCCGTGTGTTCTTTTTTCCTTTCGTTGTGTGTGGGGGATGGATTCATTGCCATCTGGATGTCAAGTGTGCCTTTTTGTATGGAACGCTTGACACTCCCGTCCTCATGGAACCACCCCCAGGAGGGGAAGAAATTAAACCTCTGGTCTGAAGGCTGGAAAAATCCCTCTACGGACTCCATCAGGCTGGAAGATGCTGGTGGAGTACCTTGCACGAGGAGTTGCAATTGCGTGGGCTCATTTCACTTGCCACATGCGACACTTGAGCACTGATGTTATTATTCCGATGCACTTTTTCTTTTTCCAAGAACATCCACCCAGAGGAACGACGCCAGTATCTAAGGATTCATATGGTGTAAGTGTGTTTATTATTCTTAACTACAATATTTCTCAGACTCACAACACTTTTCATTATTTCGTCATATCAAAAATAGCCCCTTTGCAATCAATAAGCAGACAATGCATTATTATTATAGATGATGAAGAACCATTGACCCACCCGGGTCGGTGGCCAGAGAGAGTGTCAGCCAGCCCGAGAAAACCCAAGATGGCCGACCTCAACCAGTGTGACCATGCCACACATTCAGGATTTCCCTATCCTCAGGTAAAGTAATTAAAGAACAATTTCCTCCTTTTTCATCATCCTTTTACTTGTTTAATTTTCTTTTATTTTCAGATAATACAGTGAAACATAAACAGAATGGTCCCTCATCATCAACGACAAAAAGTAAGTGAACATGTTAAAAATAAGTATATATATATTTTATATGTTAAAATTTATCAATGCCGCGAATTCAAAGAACAACAATCTCCCCCTTTTTGCGACAACACATTTAACACTCAACAGGTTCATAAGGTTAAGTAAGGGGTTAACTGGTTAATACGGTCGCTGGACAAGGGATTTGTGAATAAATCAGCCAAATTACTTCTTGTCCCAACGAATTGCAAATCAAAGAGACCCTTATTAAAGTGGTCTTTTAAAAACCTTAATTTTAAATTGAAATATTTGGTTGTCCCATTCTCCACCTCGTTTCGGATGGCATGGATCGCTGATTGGTTATCCAAGAATAGGATTGGTCCTGGATTACCCCGAGGGCCAATTGATGTTATCTCCCTTAGAATCGCTGACAACGAAATCAATTCTTTTACTATGTCGACAGATGCAATTAGCTCTGCCTCCATAGTTGATTGGGCGATGAAGGTTTGACCTCTCGAACCCCACGCAATTGGTGAACGTCCCATCATAACGATCATACCTAACACGGAGTGACTCGTGTCCACATCGGATCCCCAGGATGCGTCTGTGTACGCCCTAGGATCATAGCTCCTTTGGAGAATCAGCCTTTTTCTTTTTTGTTTAGCTAACATAGTTAAATAGATTCTCGGCTGGATTCCAGGCCAGTCTGGTGGGCGCACTGCTAAACTTTGCTAACGTATTGACCGCTACCAGTATATCCGGTCGCGTCATCCTGGTGATGTAGAGTAGAGAGCTAATTAAGTTCCGATATGGCAAAGGAATCACCTCCGCCTCGCTATGCGTTAATTTCCGGGACATCACCGTCCCTACGTGAAGCGGCTCCTTTACGATCTTAATATTGACCATGTGCATCCTTTTCTCCAAAGTCTCAATGTATGGCATCTGGTCCATGGATATGTAATCCGGTCCCTGCTGAATTTGAATACCTAGAAAGGTGGTCACAGGGCCGAGGAGCTTAAGCTTATACAGTCCTTCAAGAATCTTAAGTAAGTTGTTTTGGACTTTCTCACTCTTCGCTAGGACCAGCAGGTCGTCCACATACACAAGTACCAGAGCGTCCCAATGCAGTCGGTAGATGCACTCGCACATGGCAAGTGAAATGAGCCCATGCGATTGCAACTACACGTGCAAGGTACTCTACCAGCATCATCCAGCCTGATGGAGTCCGTAGAGGGATTTTTCCAGCCTCCAGACCAGGGGTTTAATTTCTTTCCCTCCTGGGGGTAGTTCAATGAGGACGGGAATGTCAAGCGTTCCATACAAAAAGGCACACTTGACATCCAGATGGCAATGAATCCATCCCCCACGCACAACGAGAAGGAAAAAGAACACACGGACGAGGGTGAAATTGATCACCGGTTTGTAAACGTCCGTGTAATCCCACCCCTCTCGCTGCTGGAACCCTTTCGCCACCAGGCGGGCCCTGTGCCGGACGTTCGTCTCTCGTGAGTTCCTCTTACGGGTAAATACCCAATGGCAGCCGAGAATTTTATCTCTAGGCAGAGGACTCACTACTCGGTTAACTTTGCGCTTTTTGAGGGTTTTAAATTCGTCAGCCATTGCTTCCTGCCATCTAACCGCGTCGTGAGAACTCATGGCTTCCCTGTAGGTTCCAGGGTCCTCCTCGGTGTTGTTTGTTTCAGCACCGAAGAAGTCATCAGTCTCCCCCTTTTCAGATACCCTAGAGCTTACAGGTTCTGTCGAGGTGCTATCAACTCTGTGTCTCGGGTCCCGGCTACCGGAGGGTTATCAGTTCTCCTCTTCGGGTACCCCAGAGCTTACAGGCCCCGTCGACGGTTCTTCAACTCTATGTCGCTGGTCCTGGCTACCCGAGGGTTTGAACTCCCCCTGAAAATGATTCCCACAGGAGAATTCATAATCTTGAAGTCAAATGGAATCCCTTCCACTTTGCATTAGGACTCCACCTCTCTGGGTGATCTTAGACGTACACCCTCATGATAATAGTATACGTCTCGCCTTTTGCCAGTTTTCCGTGGAACTAGGACCCTTCTCCATTTAAATGGTGAAGGGTCTCTAGACTTTACTTTATGGTGCTTCCGGATCGGGGATGACACAAATGTCTTCTCCTCAACGGAAGCCACCTTTTCCGGAACTGGTAGTGGAGTGGCCGGGGCTTCGACTTGATTTTCATCAGTCGAATCAGGTTCTTCGACCCTGGATATCACGCCCTCCGAGCTCAAACTTTCGTCAATTTTGACCTGGTTTGACTCGAAGATCTTATCCTGGTCCACATTGTAGAACCTGTACCCCCGGGTTGAGTAGGCATATCCGACTAATATTCCTTGAACCGCCGTGTCCGCAAACTTCCCAGATCTTTGCTTTTGGGGTATAAATTCATAGACTTTGCTGCCTATCCTGCGCATGTGCACAAGATTCGGCACATACCCCTGGAACAGCTCGTAAGAAGTTCTGTTCCCTAGGATCACATGCGGCAGACGGTTCTTAATGTAGACAAAGGTCTTTAGCATTTCTACCCAGAACCTTTGGCTTAGGCCGGTTTCTTTTAATAAAGCCCAGATAGCCTGAACAGAGGTCTGATTAAACCGTTCGGCCACCCCGTTCATATGAGGAGAGTACACATTAGTTTGTATGTGCTTTATTCTCTTATCCTCATAGAATTTTTCCATAGGTTCTGAGCAAAATTCCCCTCCGTTGTCGGTTTTTATTGATTTCATTTTATGCCCAGTGCAATGTTCTATTTTTCTAATGTACTTGATAATGCACTCCATGGCCTTTGCTTTGCTCGTGATGGCATAAACGGAATACCAACGAGAGAAGTCGTCAATCTAAACTAAATAATAACTGCACCCTTGTCCAGACGGGTATGCCGAGGGCCCCCAGAGGTCTGCATGGACCAATTTAAGCGGCACCTTTGTGTAAATTTTCTTAAACGCCTTGGCCGTTGAGCGACGTGCATTTGTTTGTAGACATATACCACATGAATGGGGAACCCTTTTTATTGGTGGCAATCCCCTCACCGACTCTGATTTAGAGATTTTAACAATAGAGTTGGTGTTCATGTGGCACAGCCTTGCGTGCCACAACGCCAGGTCTGACATTTTTGTCGGCGCCGTCTGAATTGCAAAATTGGACTTAACAAATGTCTTCCACAAGTCAGGGCGGGGAATTGCTTCGGTATGATACAACCGATCCCGCGTCTTGAATTCCATGATAAGGTCGCCTCCGGGGTTTTTCACCCTGATTGAATCGACGTCCCCCGTCCAAGTAATTTTGGCCGATTTCCCTAACTGGAAAGAAGACAAGAGATTCCGCCGACTGCTGGGCGCATACGCTACATCCTTGATGACGACGAATTTCGTCTTATTGCCGACAAGGACTGACAGTCATTATGTCAGTCCTTTCAATTGGAAATTTTGTCCATTCCCTTCAATTGGGAAGGTGCCAGAGTACGAGCTCATTATTATGGGCTCTATATCCCTGTACTCAGCAAACCGTTTACAGTCATTAGTAAGACTTACCCCAGCGCCGGAATCCCAAGTCCACTCATTTGATTTTATATCGGCCGGTGTACCTGCCATCATCACCTCAAATGAGATGCCTTTCGGGTCAAAGTCTGAATGCTCGACTGAGGCCTGTGCTGGCTGACGAGGTGCTCCGGTAGACTTCGGTTTCCCCTTATTTTTATTTCGTTTTTGTTTAGGGGCACCTGGTTTTACTACAATTTGTTGTGGGTTAACTCCGGTGGGCCTGCCATGCAAAGCCCAGCATTTATCTTTTAGGTGACCAGACTTGCCGCAATGATTGCATTTTCTTGGGTCCGGTTCCTTACCTGGAGCCCCCCCCCCCTGGTCTACCGTTTACCACGAGCACATCGCTTGCCTGATTGCTGAAAGAAGAACCCAAATTCTGTTCGGCAAAACGCATCGTGTTAGCCTAAGCGATCAGTGAGGCCTTGACCCGGAACCAGGCCGAAATCAGGGGGAAGGCCCATCAACATTTGAAACGCATGGTCCTCATCCAGGACCTTTCGATCCACCTCCTCCAGTTGCAAGGCCACGGCCTCGACGCAGGCAATATACCCCTCGACGGTCTCAGTTTGGTTCATTTTCAGAGACACAAACTGACACCGGAGTTGCCAGCGTCTTTCGCGAGTGCCGGGCTCATAGGTCTGTTGTATATGTTTAAGTATCTCGCAACACTGGGTTTAGCCAAAACCCTGGAAAAGGGTCTTTTATATCCACGAGACGATGGTAAAATAAATCGCAGAGGTCACCACCTGACAAATATCATTTTTCCTTTCGACCTTGGCCGCTGTGGCCGATGCCAACAAGGCAGCGACCAACCCCTCCGCATACTTGAGGAGAGCTTGATTGGCCAACGCCATATCGAGCTCCTCCCTCCAAGAAGCATAATTGCTCCCATTTAATTTAGACGTGAAACCTGTCAAGGTCCACGGGGGCCTGTAATTTTTTCATTGTCACAGGTTGGAACTTTTTAAAAATATATTTAAGATGAATTTTTGTATATCTTTATGTTTAGAAAATTTATCGTATTTCCACCAGAAGAACTACCATGAACGATACGCGGCGTAGACCGGGACGAATTTCCGAAATGCTGCGAAATTTTATCCGATCAACC
>JAQGAE010005688.1:0-10967 GCA_034696685.1 Julus scandinavius
AGAGAATATGTTAAAATTTCATTTTGGGTAAAGGAATCCAGAGAATATGTTAAAAAGAATATGTTATTTGTGCTTGACAAGCATTTTATCTTAAACCTTGAAAACAAAGTAGCCTTTGATTAAGTATTGCTTCATAACTGTACTTGTGATACAGTGTGCCACAAAATCATAAATTGTAAATTGTCACACATTGTCACATTGTACTCACCCAAAGATGGCAGAATGCATCCAAGAATATACAAGTTGCTCTCTCTGGCTTTGCAGTCTAAGGTACATGCATTTAGATAAGTTTTTCGATCTGTACCACATACTGGATCGTCTTTATCGTTGCATTTGCATGGCTTTAAGGACAGACTTAAACATGCCTTGCTCGTGGGGACCAATAGCATAAAAACAACTATACATAGAAGATTAAGTTTGTCATCAAATTGTAGACACCAGTCTTTTTGAATTTTAGTTCGAGTTGCATAACTTACCAGTTGAAAAGAAGCAAATTTGAAATATCGATAGTTTAGACATTGTGATAATTAATAATGAGCTAAACGTTCATGGGAAATAAACGCACTTGAATTCTTGTGTAAGCACAAAACTCCACCTGCAAAATTCAAACATAAATGCCATGTTGTAATCCAAACTGCGCTCTACGTTTGTTTAATACCATATGCGTTCGGCTCAGTCGATAATCTGAGGTTGGATGATAGCTTTTATTTTTAATTGTTAAGGGAGGCAATTTTTATGGGCAACTGATCGCTACTGACGTTGGAGCATTCTCCGTGCTATATATGTATAAATGTGATATTTTATTCAAACGAAATTGTCCATTACATGTATAAGTTTGTGGTAAATAGAAGATGAAAATTTATTCATTCGGCGCAGATCTTGGTATTCACCAATCATTCGAGTATTGTTCATCTGAAATTGCAATAGAAAATTATTTAAAAAATTGGTATAATTTCTATAATTATTAAGTATTTTTATTTACCTCTTTGATCACATCTCCCTGCGTGTACCTCGGTCAAAGCTTAAAAAAATTACTTGATAGTTTAGAGCAGTTTTGGTTATTGAGGACATGCATGAACTTAGTTATTTAGGAGTAATTTAGTTATCAGTTTAAACATGCATTATCGTGACAACATTATTAAAATTAAATAGCTTGGGAAATGTTATCCGAATATTGTATTCAATTTTATTGTCTTAATTTGAAAACGAGAAAACTTATCAAACCACTACAGTATATTTGACAAATGTCATTTCAAGCATTGTTAAACAGCAAGAAGTATCATAGCGAAGGACCATATCTTAATTTCACAAAAAAAATGTTATTTTTCCCATATTGAATCCCTATTTTCGTATAATATACGTTTTTTGGAACTGTAACAAAATGAATAGCTTTTCCATATGGAGTTATCTCCAGTTATTTCAGAACCATTCGGAAATTGGTCATTGAAATATTTGAATTTCTTACTTGGGTCCAGTCGTGTTTGACATCTCAATAAGTCCCTGTTTGCGTATGATGTGCCATCACTACCACACACTGGCAAAAATATTTTTGTTGCCCTACAAGGTTCTTCATAACCGATCACTCGGCAGGTTCCTGATTAAATGAGTTACGCCATTGAATTAATTTGATATTAATTTGATTATATTTGCGGATACGCGGATTTATTTACTTCAAATTGCATATAGATTGAGACGCTGAAATGTATTTCAAAATACATTTATAGTGTCACAATTTGCATTTCAAATGCATAGAAAATACATTTCAAATTTATTTATTTTCCATATGGGAAAATTTGAGTAACAATTTTGCAAACATGCCATTGTTTGAAGTATGAATTGTTCCAAAAACAATATTTTAAAGTAAGAAGTTCACGGAAATGAACAGAAAGTTACAGAATTTATTCTAGTCATGTGAAATGTGAAATGTCTAGTGAAATGTATTTTTAAAATTAGACATTTCTACTGAAAATGAGATGTTATTTAACACAAAATAATTGTGAACTTACCCAAATGCGCTGTTAGGATGATCAAAGCCAAAACAAAAATGACTTTCATGGCTGGGTAAATTATGAAAATTTACGAGAATGTGGTTTGTTATTACGAAAAAATTAGCAATAACTAATGCTCTAATAATCCAAACTAATGTATTTATATCTAAGCATAAGGTCAAAATAACAATTCTAAGAAGTCCCAAAATAGTATCTCAGAAATAAGATTGTTAACGTAGCATTGGTTATAGTAACAACAGGATACAGGATGCAGGATATTATAGATTTTAACAACGTTCAATTAGGTCATATACTTAATATTTGGTGACGTAGTCTCAAAAACTATTTAATTATCTTGGATTGATGTGGTGCTATAGTGAGATCACATTTCTAAGGGCATGTTTGGCATTAGGCATTCGGATACAGTGGACTGTGATCACAGTTGGTCTAGTCTATCTAATTGACATTACAGTAAGCGAATTGTAAGAGAAAACATTTTGTTCGTTATTTGATTTCATGTATAACCTACATGACTGTATCAACTTTATTCAATGATTTAGCAATTAATTAAACATCAGAACAATGCAGTCGGTAATGAAGTTCACAGGTATTTTTTCAGATAGCTTCCTTCTTAAGATTACTTTAATAATAATTATGCATAACATTGTAGTATGATGTATTTGCTGATGTATTGTTAATTTCTTCTAGTCTGCACAAGGACCTGTGTTTCTTGAAGACAGATCTATAAAAAAAACCAACAAAATCGCCATTAACGAGGATTTATTTTCAAGAATAGTCTTTAATACTGTCTTCAATCTTCAACTTTTAAAAGCATAATTTTAGAAAATTTAAATGTTAATGAACTGAAATATCTTTCCGATGAAAATTATAAAAATTACAACTATAGTCATAGACAAAAATTAAAAAATTTCAAATTATATTTTTGCATGAAATTTTTGTAGTTCACTGATATAATGAACTTTCTACTCGTATCATTAAGAGTACGTTAAAGGCAGACCACTTACTTGTATTGTTTCTAGCAGCACATAATAATTCGTCCATATTTTTATATTGTTTTCCATCGGTTCCACACACAGGGGCAAATATATCCAGAATCTTACATTTTTCTTCCCTTGGAGTCGTTGGATTTGAAAGAACTAGCGATTTGAATACGAAATTAATATTTTAATCCATGTTGCACGTGGATTAGAACAATACAGTGTGCCCCAATTTAATGAAAGCTCAGCCTTATGATGAGGACAACTTTCGAAATCAATGAATTTAAATAGTTTTATGCATAGCTTTATTTCATTGAAAGCTAACTCTATTAATGATGGAATATTTATTCGTGATTGGAAAATTTGAGTTGATATTTATAATCTCACCATAAGATGCCACTAACAAAAGCAGAGTTAAGAAAAAAACAGCTTTCATTGTAGTAATCCTAGATGATTTAAAACAGTTAACATAAGCCAATTTAGCTAAAAATACAAATTCATTACAGAAAAAAAAATTGAACTTACTCTGAACAATATGACAGTTGACTATGTTCCAAACATACACTGATGTTGGCCACCTACTGTTAAATGTTTACTTCACACTTGCAAGTATAATGATATTCAAACATTATATATCCTGTTACAGTTTCACTAAATATTCATGTGTTGTTCACGGGCATAGAATTATTGGAAACATCAATGCATAATTCATTAAAAAAAAAATATTGGAAGTCCTAAATGATGTTTGCCTGAATTATGAATAGGATTCGTTTATTGGAACCTGTGCACGCATCAAGAAACATCCAATGTCTATTTTAAAATTTTGTTGTAGAATATAAGAGTCATAGTCTTTAATAAATAAATGGAATACAATTTATTACTTATAAGCTACAAAATCCAATGAAGTCATGAGTCCAAAATACTAAAGCGTCATTGTGTAACCACCTTTTTAGATACTTCTAAATTATTGTGGTGTCTTGTCGTTTTATGGTTTGGGTGATTTGCCTTTGCATTCGCCCTCACTAGCGGTTTTTAATCCTAAGATATTTTTTTTAAAAAGAAACAATTGTTAGAAATAATGTTGCGATTGAAATATCAAGTTAAAAACTTACCCGGTGTAGATATGGCTGTGCAATTCAAGGCATACTCGTTGGCGTAGGTTTTTCCATCACTTCCACACACTGGAGAATCCAAGAATGGCACAACACAAGGCTGATTTGTAGCTGTCTCATTGGTTGTTGTGTCACAAGTTGCTAAAGACAGATTTAATAATACCAATGTTACAATTTCTGAATCGGAAGTGACGTGAGGAGAAGCAGTAAATGGTCCTGTATGACAACGTATTGAATATTTTTCTAAATGGGCCATGACTAATATTTACATATTTCTTACTTATCTCATATATATTTAATTTTCCTTAATAATTATTAATTTTCGAGGTCCATACGTGTTGTCTAAAAAGCTACGTGTGAATGTCAACCCTGGTATTGTAAAAATACAATCAATAATTACTTAAGAAAACCATCGCCATGATGATACTTAACAACGCAATTAGTTTCACTGCCATTGTATTTATCTGTAATAAAAATTATTTGTATGATTAGCATTTTCCACATTCTCCAAATTTTCACATTTTCCACATTTCATATACTACATTCTAGGTATATTTTAGGAACACTATATTTATAAACTGTATATTTTGTTTCGCCAACTCTTCTTTAGTGTGAAAGGAACATTCATTTTGCACGTTAATAATTTGATTTAATACGCTATTTAACAGATTGTTGAGACTGACTATTTTTCCAAATAACCTGGTTACTAGCTGTTGCCATGAATGTAATCATAATAGAATTTTGTTGCGTTTATACAGACATTTTTATTGAAATGGAATATTAAAGAATCTACAAAATGCAATCAAGTTTGTAATATCTATAATGACATTTACATGATATTTTTAAAGTCTTAATTTTTTTTTAAAAAGCAAAAGTGAATGTATGGTCAATGTTACCTTCATTTATTTTAATAATTAGAATATGAAAAATAAATAAGAATGCTACATACGTGTTAAAACCTCCTGTATATCTCTCAAGATGAAAAACTTGTCTGTCGTGGGTGAGCTTCTTGCTTTTAGTAATTTCACAGCTTGACACTTCCTAGTATAAAATTTAATCGCTTCATAGTAATGAAGTGCCAACCTGTTATTCATGTTCCTAGTTGTGCTTACCAAAGGGTTTTTTAAATGTCACGTTAATGGAACTGAGAAAACCAACGATGATTAAAAGCTTCAAGGTTTCATTTTTTTATTTCGTGAATCTTATACAGGATATTTGCACGCAAAAAAAGAAAAATAGCTGTGAGTAAAAATGGCTGTTAGTTGACTGGCACTAAATAAACTTGCATTTGCTATTACTGCTGAATCACTAATTACTGTCGATTACCAGTAGTCATGCAGTCCCCTTTGTGGCTGACTTTAAGACCTGAAATGAGTAAAAGCACTACTTACCAAAAAAATTGAAACGGCCATTTCTCAAGAAATGTTCTAAAACATCGACCACGAAGAACAAGCTTTAACTTTTTTTAGGAAGCACCTGGTTACCTGGTTGTTTTTTAGCTTCACAATTCAACGAATCTTCATTTGAATATGTTTTGTCATCCGTACCACAAACTGGCATATAAATAAACCTTACTGCACAAGGTGATTCCGCAGAAATCTGGGATGTCATAACTATAAAACAAAAACAAAAATTAAAATCACTAAATTACCTAATTTGTGTGTACAGCTTTTTGGTCAAATTATTATCATCATCTCACCAAAGGCGATGGCTGCAACACATAATACCATAATTAGGATAGCCTTCATCTTGATAGTCTTGTTTTAAACTTTAAAACCAGTATGTTATGTTTCTTCCGTGAAATGACTCTCATGAAAATGATTATCACCAACGTAATTTCTTCTGTTTTAAGGTTTTCTTTGTAAAAACAAAATGGCCTTGATTTCACTTAAAACCTGTTTTTGGTGGGTAGTTATGCTTATATTCCATTAAGGTTGATGTACACCGAAAATAATGTTTATTGGAATTTATTTTTCGAATCCATTACATACAGTATATCGGAACAATTGTGTTCCTTTACACTGTAGATCATGGCGATGCAAATGTTATATTTTAAAATAATTACAAGTATTTAGGTTAGTGAAGTGCATGCTTTTATGTTACTAGTTTTTAAAAAAAAAATAATAATAGTACATCATAGAGTTTAAATGGGTTTATTAACTGCATCACAAAACTGAATTTTCGTCACAACACATTTATCGTTTTTAAACCCAAAATTAGTATTAAAACCATGGCTGACTTTGTTTTAGAATATAACATGCTATGCAATTAATACATATTGTAAATGGCTAGATTAACCATTGTCAATTCTTTGCTAAATTCGTCTTTAAATATAGTTTTGTACAAACTATCGCGAAAATTAAGGAAATGGCTTGCTAGTGTTATATCTTGCACATTCTCGCAATTGTATAGGTTGTTTTTAGAAAATTAATGCCAAGGACAGCAACGTTTTGAAAACAATACTCCAAACTTCTGAATGAAGTCCTAGCATTTTCCTGTTCTGGTCATGGTTAAACCTGGAAACATGAAGGTAAAGATTAGTTTTAATTAATGGACTAAGTCATTTGTATAACCAGCATAAATGACTAAAGTCACATTGTTGGATGCATAAATCTCCTTTAAGTTTATTTGAAAATGAAACTATTTCATATAAGGAGACGTTTTCAATAAGGATCATCTCCAAAAAAAACCAAAACTTAACGGAGATTTTTTCAACCCGATATTAACCTGGATTATCCTTAATGTCGCATTCCAATACTTGACGATTAGAGTAGGTTTTGCCATTTGAACCACAAACTGGCCTGTAAATCTTGGTGGCTGAGCATGCCTTTCTTTGGCAATCCCCTACATGTAAAAATAAATACAGTATATACTTCATCTGTATATATATATTCAAAATTAAACATTCCAAATTAAATAAAAATGTGTACTTGCCTGTGCCTACGCCAAGAATAAGCAACACCATGATTGGTAGAATTAATTTCATTATGGAGAATTGCTGAAGAAATGTATAATTAACATATATTTAGAATTGTATACTTGTATACTTATCGTGTATCACAACCTATGCTTTTATTTAAGTAGCACAGCGTTTCGGAACACTATGTCATCATGAGCTGTGCTACAGAAATAAAAGTATTGGTTGCAATACAGCATTTAATGCCACCTGAATATTTATCAACAAAAACGAAGGTGGAAAAGATTATCTTTAACTAACTTAAAGAAATTTTAAACAGAGTCATTGTTACGGTATTTTCACCAATCTTTGCTGAACATTGCAAATCGAAATACATTTTTTATTGCAACCACGGTTGTTTATTTTCGAAAATGTATCAAAACATTGAATAAATGTTAAACTAATATATTGTGAATTAGTATAGTCACTTACCAGTGCCACAATGCCTTCTTATGCTAATATCCTCTTTGCTAATTTCTATACGCCTGATTTCGAACGATATATGCGTTTGAAACTTAACATTCAACTGAACTTATTTTCTTGAACAACTCATTGACCAGTCCGAGCACGATCAAAAACACGTAAAGAAATCTCAAGGTTTTTTAAGCAGGTCAATGGCAGCACCTAAGCTTTGTTTGTTTTTTCACAGTTTGCAATTATATTTGTAAATCTGTGTACTGTTCGACTAAGCTGAAATGGATCGAACTAGAAATTTCAACATTAAACAACTATAGACTCGTGGACAACATTTAGACATGACTTAAAGCCACATGCTGTATAATTTTGTTGTTTATAATAATGGGAAATTTTATTCAAACGAAATTGTCCATTACATTTATAAGTTTATACATACATGTGGTAAACAAAAATTGAAAATGTATTCCTTGCATTTCGGTGTAGGTCTTGGCAATCACAGATCTGACAAGTAGTGATCATGACTAAACCTGACTGGCCTTGTGGTAGTCGCAGATCACTGCGATATGGCTATGAAGGTATCCATGGACGTCAGAAGTTAGTCTTGCTGAAGAATTCGGGGGTTGTTTTGGTCCTTCGCCGCCCAAGTAGGGAGTCTGTACAATAGTCATACAGTAGGTAGGTATGTGGATCTCGGATAGGAGGGAAGTGATGTGTAGGTGTTATAGGTATGGGGGTGGATTTGGTTTTGGAGGTGAATAAATAGATCTGTAATTGCAATTGGAAATTATTTTAAAAAGTTTGAAAATATGCTAACAATTATAGAGTAGTTTTATATATCTCTTATATTATATCTGCTAATGTCAACTTTGATTTGCTTTTAAAAGAAAATTGCACTGTAGTATAAAGCAGTTTCAGCTATTGAAGATGTACACTCCATTATTAGCTAGGCCAACCATTTCTTTATTGATCAGTTCAAGGGTGACTTATCATGATAACAATATTATAATGAAATATCTTGGAAACTGTTGTTCGAATATGTGTTGCAAATTTACTGATGTAATATTGGAAACGGGGGAACTTAAAAAAACACTATTGTGCATTGGTCGACATTTGGAATGACATTACAAACATTAGTGAACAGCAGGAAGTATCAAAGCAAGAGCCCGATTTTAGAATCCCTATCTTCATTTGGTTTTTGAAATTAGTAATAGAAATATTTGAGTTTCTTACTTGGGTCGAATTCAGTTTGATTCCGCAAGTAGTGAACGTTTTTATAAAATCTTCCATCACTACCACACGCTGGACGATATGTTGATGGCATGGAAAAGTATGATGTGCGGTTTGGATTAAATGCACCGTATGCTTGACAGGTTCCTTTTTTCATGAATGACAACTTTTAAATTCATGTTATCAAGTGTGTTTTAAAAACTATATTTCTACTCAAATTGTGAAACGTGTTTAACGCAAAAAACGATTGTCAACGTACCGAAATCCGCTGTTAGGATGATCAAAGAAAAAACAAAAATGACTGGGTAAATTACAAATATCTAAAAAATATCATAACATGTAGTAAAATGTATTAAAATAACCAAGCAGACGTGGTGGTAAAAGCAGCTAACAATTATTTATTGAAAGTATCCAAAATTGTATCTCAGAAATATACATTGAGATTTTAGCATTAGTCATTCTGTAATCTAGAGTTTAATAGCGTTAATTAGTACCATACTGTTTACCTGAAATAACGGAATGATGTGTCAAATATTCATATTATTTTTTAAATCGTCCAAATAATACAGCCCTGAAATGTTTTGTAATTTCAAGATTTTAAGCGTCGAATTACTTAAAGATTCAAGTAAAAATCTACAACGTTAATTACTCTTACCTGCTGCTATTGCTGCTATTATACCTATGGACACGATGCAGAATCCTATAGTAAATATGCTGTACGTATAAACAATGTTAGTAAAATCGACCATTTTAGGGCAGCGTTCATATGTAATTTGAACTAAAAGTTATTTTCCGGTGCTGTCGATATATGAAGAAGATACAGTGCAGATATTCTTTCTTTTAAAAATAGATTCTTGATAAGATTGCCCGTTACTTGCGTTGGCCTTAAAAGTAACACTACCATGCTATCCAATTATCCATTATAAAAATATGTGACATAAGGTTACACAAGGCCAAAAGTTTTCGTTTAACTTGTTATAGTATACGCCTCTCTCGGTTTTATGATAAAATTACTAGGGATAATAAATCGAATATGCTTTCAATTATCATAACATACGTGCCGCAGTATTACGGCTTGCATACATTTTACATAAGCTTTCACCCACACATTTTTACAAATATTAGGAAAATGGTCTTTGTATGACTTTATAATTTCAGTTAAATGATACAGTATAATAAATTTTATATCCATCTAATTACTGAAATAATAGGTATTTTTTTGCACTAAAACATATTTGTTGTGAATCTTATTTCTGTAAGTAGTGGCCAAACTCGATGTCTCCTATGAACCAGGTAGCTATAAAACAATTAACACATTGTCTGTGCCTTAGTTTGTAATTAAGATTGTTTGTTGACGTTGCATGTGTTGTATTTTATCCCCGATATTCAACATGGAAGCAGCAGTTTATCAGAGATTTTAGATGTGCTTGTGAGTTCTTGAAATGTTTGTAACAACAAATTCATAAATTTCTTGATACTGTGAATAAATTGTTAGTAAAATCAACAATAACAAATAAAATATAAATATGTTCGTATGTAGCTTCAAATAATGTATTTGTACATTGTATAACCAATAAAAACACTGGAATATTGGCAGAGTTCAATTCAACTTAGTACACTAGCTATACAGTCGACAGTAAATAAATGTCATATTGTTAGGGGGTCATACCCAATTTCAGGAGAATGCGTATTCGTCAGTAGCGACTTAGACATCATTGTTAGATTGCATTTGTACTAAATCTGGACATTCGCCAGGAAGGCTATTCCGTCGTCTATAATCGCATGAAAAAATGACCAATAGTAAGCATCCGTCTTGGCACGAAGTTTGGTCAAAGGATTTGAGTGATTCTGTCTACTCTTATATAGTGGTCGTTAGGTGTTAAAATATGGGAAACAAGATATTGTAAATCCTAATGTTAAAGTTGGTTCTTCTTACTTTAGACTTAGATCTTCCAGTGGTGGAATAATTCATAACTTGTATACATTTATTCGTCAATAGACAATTAACATGCTTGTGGAAAATTTTTGGAGTTTTCGAAAAATATTTTTTTCAATGTACTTTTTTGAAAACATCATCAAATTTTCATGTAAAGCACACTTTAAAACTCTATTCTCTATAGTTTTTCAAAAATATTTATAATTATTTTAAAATGCATGTAATAAATCATTTGATATATATACAGGGTAGGCCTATAAAAAGTAAGCCAACTTTATAAAAATCATAAAAAGGTTATTTGTTAATGGAATTTAATGAAAATTTGTACAAATA
>JAQGAE010005689.1:0-10967 GCA_034696685.1 Julus scandinavius
AATTTTTATTTTTATTTAATCTCTTTTTGTTTGGCTGTGAGTGTCGTTGCAAATTTACCCATTGAAAAGGATAGGGTGTCAAACCCCTTTAAGGCAAAGTTAAATTTGGCGCAAAATAGCATTACATCTAATGTGAAATCGATATTTATTGCTGTGATGTATAGTTTAAGCGTTTGCCAAGTGGGGTGTTACATTTTAGCTCTTGTGCGGAAGTTGGAACAGCTCCTATATACTTGAAGGAGCTACTCTCGCCTTCTCATTAGAGCTTGTGGTGACAGTGTTGCCAGACTTATTCTATTTTCATAATCGGTTGCTTCTTATTTACAGAGCGGAATTTGACACTCCGTTGTACGAAAGCTGCACGGTATACTCGAGCTATATAAAGTGTGTACTCTATCATCAATTTTCCCCCACCTATAATTTGAGCATTAATTGCTTTTTTCCGTCTATCAGAAGCTTTCTGGAAAACCACCACCAGACGGTGGGAATAAAGGTTATGGCTTGAATATTTATTGGTCAAAAGGGGAAGAAGGACTAAAGTTCGCTGAAAGAAAATATTGCCATCTTATAAGAAAAAAAATTGTGTGAAAATACAATGTAAGGTTTTTTTCCGATCGTGTTGCAGATATTAAAACAAATGTGAATAAAGATGGAAAGTAGACGAGTTGCAGAAAGTTCCATAAGCTCTCAAACGCCCTGGATAATCATTCCAAATTAGTATTTGCTATAGGATACTTAACTGCCTCATAAAAGTTTTCATCATGATTTTATTAATGGTGCAACAACATCTTAATAATCCACTTCTGTTTTAATAAGTTTGGCTGAGCATGTACCATTAAAGGGCAACGTATTATAAGACAATAGAATGCTTGTTCGTTACATACGGTAGTCTTATTTCAAAAACGAAGGATTCGAAAAAAGAATTTTTAGTATACTTTTAGATTGTAAGAGATGAAAAACCTGGGAATCGTGCAATTTTTATAAGTCACGAGATTGAACTGTCGCTCGAAATCTCTCTGCGGACTGTAATGTTAGGAATGAAAATTGTGTGAGATGAAATGAAAGTATGGCGTGAGATAGCTTCTCGGTTGGCCTTATAAAATATGAGTAAATTGGGGCTCGTATATCCTGGCGTTCATGAAACGATAACCAGAAGTGTAGGCTTAATAAAGGTGTTTGTAAGCTCCAGGGTTGTATAATCGTGTTTGATGACAAAATTAATTTTATAAGCCAAAAAGCAACGTAAATAGATGCGCATTATTTAAATTACTACACGAATATGCTTTACATGATGCGGCAAAATTTTCAATTCATAGATTTGAAAAACGGTCATGTAAGAAGATTTAAATTTTCGAGCAGCCTTGTTATTACTGGCGACAAGACATTACAATGACATGCAATAACATCGTAACATTATTATGAAATAATGGTAGGTGTGATTGTGCTTGTCATACAGAATTTTATCATGAACAACAGCTAAGCTAGTAGCCTATTTGAAAACCTTGAATAGCATTATAATGAAATCATTATCTTGATAGGCGTGGTTCCATCAGCTATGTATGGTATGTAGGCAAGTTGGAATCTACGAGAGTATTTATAATGCATGTGCTGAAACATAAATCGCCTATTATTTCAAAACATTGACTTTTATAGCTGCGTATATGTATAAATAAATACCTGTTATGTAGAAGTGCGTGTTTTTAAGTGCTTTCCAGACTATATATACAGTGGAGTCAATGCAATTAGGTTGTCTCGGTGATGATTTATGAGTTACTCTTGTGGTGGTTAAGAGCCACCGTTTAAGTATCATGTACATATTGTAACTTTTATTTACAAATTAACAATGGAAAGTTTTAGCTGAGAAGGATTGCGTTGTAAATTATTTTATGAAATATAGATTAGCCAAATTTGCCAAAAATATTGTTCAGACCCAGAAGTATTAAAAATAAATTTTAAATAAATGTTTAAACGTGCATAGAAGTCTCAAAATAAAGTATATAATTGTTTCCATATTTAAGGTGGAAACCTTTCCTTTTCAAACTGTTGTGTAAATGAGTAAGTTGCCCTAAGGGAATTTGAGACTGGATTTTGTAAGACGAGAATAAATTGCATGTTATAATAAAATATATATCACGAAAATTCAATGAAAATGAATCTTATTCCCTGAAGTAGCATTGTTTCCCTGTGTGCCTCTTATCTTTCTTTTTGAAAAAGTTGTGTGTGCATTATTAAATAAACAGCCGTCGCATTTCATGGAAAAACCTGGAATATTATATTAATTTTCATTGATTGAGTCATCCAAAGCTTTAAAGAAGTTTTCTTATTTTTCTATTCGAAAGAACGAATCAGTTGATTGCTCCTGTTCCATACAGTGTGTAAATACAGTAAAATTTGTATTTATTCATTTTTTTCTTCTGTTTTTCTATTTTCTCAATATATAGCACTGCTTTGCCATTACGTATAGACAAGAAGGACTAAGGCAATACGAGCTTTGTGCAAAAAATGAATCTGATTGCAATATTTGGATTGAAATCATCAAGCAATCTAGGTAAGTAATAAACGAAATTGCATTTTTCTCTAGGATCATACAGTTCAAGGATTGGGACTGTTTTGCATCGTGGAACTGGTAAAAAAACTGCGTAGGTGATGGGCTCAATTGCACTTCACAGGTGTTATTGAAAGAATGTCATCTTTCGTTAATAATTAATGCTTGAAAAGATTCGGGGGAAAACAAATGCAGCAGATGCATGGAAACGTTTTGGTGAGAATTACGGCGCTCTGTATATGCTTCTGTGTTTGCAATAACGTCTGCTTCTATTTGTGCATCTTCTAGTTTTAATAAGGTGCTACTACAAAAGGAGGAATTGGAGCAGAAACATTTACATTTATTGCAAATTGTGGAAAGTGAGAAAACGGCGAAATGGCAATACACGCAACAGTGCGAGGAGCTCACGTTTGAGATCAAGAAATTGCGAACAGAGGTAAGAAATTCTGTTTTAATTAGCAGTAGCCTTGAAATTAACCAGTTAAAGATCGTTTTGGATTCATTCCTATCATTATACAAACAGGAATGGCATATATACCATGTACTCAAAGTGTAGGAAACAATTTGAATTTCCAATATACTACAAACCTAGGCGAATATTTAGATGTGGAAGTGTGGAATGATTGTTAATTTCTCGGTTAAGTTTCTTCAGAACTCTATTCTTTACTAATTCATCCTCTTCGTGTTCATTAGCTAGGTGCTTTGAAGAGAGAAACGAGGCCGCCATCTTATGTTTTAACAAACAGGAGATTTAGCGCCATTAAACCTGAAGACACGGAAGAAATTAAGAAAATAAAAAAGGTGAGCTAATATCAACCCTTTTTACTAAGAATTCTTATATACTGTAGAAATACGGATCTGCAAATAAATGCAAAAGTTGTTTGTGCCTTACAACATACAATGTGTTAAATGTGTGTGTTAGTCATTTAAAAATAACTTGCTCAGCAATAAAAAGTATTTTGGCAAACTTTTTTTTTTTTTTAAAAAAAACATTAACATTTTAGTCGTGCCTTTATGTGAGTAAGTTTTTATGTTATATATCAAGCTAATCTAAGCTAGCTTTGGTGCTATCAATAACAATATTCTTTTGCTTTCTAATTTGAATATGTAAATTATACTAATTCGAAAGTAAATAATAATTAACACATCAGATTAAGTTAGCGCATTAATATTTGTATATAAAAACCAATTTGATTTTAAATTCTGACAGAATTTTACAAAAGGTTTATTTAAATTTGTGTATAGCGTTCTTCGTTTAAAAACGTTTGTTATTATCATAGTCCAAATATGCTTCACCCTGTATTCACTCTGAATTTCACGTATTTTTAAGCGATTTTGTAAGGGCGTATTTAATATTTCTTCGATGCAGCACTGACTGCGACCTTTTGCGTGGAAATGACTTGTTTGCTCTCAGATATTGTCATAGCAACAGGTTGTAGAAGGAAGGATGCTTTACATCCGCATATTTTCGCATCCCTCATCCTTCAAATTTGTTGAAACCTTGCAGAAGAAAAAAAAAGATTGTTTCGTAAATGCATAAAATGTTGTAGAAATTGCCTTCCACATTGTAAAGATTGCATCTTTTTTGATGCATTTCCAGTCTGCATGTTGTGTGTTTATTTAGGTCAATGGGCTTTCTATGCCGCAGTAATTGGCTCTTATAGTCGTTGATCATCGCCTGCTACCTTAATCGTGATTTATATTCTCGGTTTGCTCGAAATTAACTTTTGATTTCGGTTGCACGGAGCGCAGGCGCATTGCTTTATAAATGATTTTCGCTTCACTGATTAACGATTTCGATGTGGAATCCAATCTTTCTTATCATCCACCCTCTTTTTCTCTCAATCTTCTTTTTTTTTAAGAAAAAAAAACTTCTTTAGTCTATTTTTAGCTTTTTTGGAACTCTTTTTTCTATTGGTTTTAAAAACCAAATCTTTTTTTCTTGCTTTGAATTTAATTTTTTTATGTAGATTTCTTGCGTTTTTTTATATATATTTCTGAATATTTTTGCACAAGTGATGCTTCTCTTTTTCGTTGTAACTACTTCAATACATGTAGTCTGCTTGAAATTCGAAATGTAAATAACAAATTCTTTTCCTTTCATAAATTTTCTATCTTACTTTTGGCTTTTATGTGGAGAGTGTATTACAAGTTGTTGCATGTTTCTTGTCTTATTAGACGAAAAGCCAGGTTTTGTACAAGGTAGTAAGAAAGTAATATAATTTGAGCTTAGCATTCATAATGCGCCTTTTGAAAAAGTAAACCACTATAAATCATCATGATCAAAGACTATGGGGTCTATTCCTATTTAATTGTCTGATGCCTGCTTTAGACTTTATAGATGACTAAGCTAATGTCACATCTGACGTCATTTAGGGAAACTTTTCAATTACTAACCATCACAACAAATTTCCTGAACCTTTTCCACCAACAAATACTTTATATGTAGGCTACTAAGTTCATAGTATTTGAATTCCAGGAACTTTAATCCCAGTTTCTTTTTAGTATGTATTTCTATTTACTACATATGCAGTATAAAAACAAACATTTCATAGCCTCAAGTATGTTAACTTATGGAAATTACTTCAATATTTTTCATATACCTAAGAACTAGTTCAGTTTTGTTATTTTCTTCCGACTATGCAACAGTTGAGTTTAGTATGCAGTTTTATGCAACATTTCTAGGCGCGTATGTAGTTCCCAATTTACTAGAAAACATTGCATACATATAGGCAAGCTTTGAACTAAATTGCATTAAAATGCGACGTGCAATATTTTAAATTTGACTATTTTTAAGATATATTTCTTGCATTGAAGAGCTCAATGCCCTTAGAAATTCAGTGATTAATGTGATCTCGTATATCATACAGGACTTTTCTGAGAAGAATTGTTATAATAATGAAAGGAAAACTATTTTTATTAAACTGCAAGTATAGTGGGTTAACGAGTGAGGAATTTCTTCGATGAGTATTATTTTATTTTTTGATGTACTACATCGTATGGTGGATATATTATATGTTTGAAGAGGTTGTTATCGTTCAACAACAAAGGCGATCCAGCGATTAAATTAAATGGGGATATATTGATACTTCAACTGGCCTATGAGCCCTGCATGCAAACATCTTTTGATTATAAAATATGCTTAAATATTATATGTTGAAGCATGCTTACAAAGTCGATTAATCTGATTGTGATAAGTGTATAGCTTAATTGTTGTTGGTACCTGTGGTTTTCAAGCACCCTGTCCTCCTCATCTTGGTTTAACTTGCAATTACTGATCATACTCAATTTGTATATTAAGGGAGGATTAGTCGTATCTAATAAATTTAATTAGTTTTGACGCATATCCGTTTCTTTACGTAGGTTCAGAGCTTTTTCCGTGGGTGGCTATGTCGACGTCGCTGGAAGCAAATCGTGGAGGAGTACATCCATTCGCCACACGCAGAAAATATGCGCAAACGAAACAGGTGGGCCCTTTTTTAAATCACCATCACTACTGCATGGTAACATGGTATTAACTTTAAACACCATATGTCAGTGTTTGTTATCTGCATTACATAAGTATCGTGATACATTGCTAACCGATTGAAAGGGCTTAGCACAATAGCAACTGCTGCATCCATAATAATAATGTGATAATATAAGAATATCCAGGCGAGTATGTAATCAGTAGTTTTAGTCATGAAATGGATTTCTTCCTAGCTGAAACCGATTTGGATAAATTTTTAAACTTAATGACATGGCAGATGCGACATAAATCATATTGCACAATATTATAATATAGTATATATTGCGTCATATATGATCCTGAAACGAGCGCATGCGCAGATGCGCATTTACATAAGTTGATTCCAACTCTGTGTTCAGCTAGGTGTAAATCTATTCCATGACTCGTATAATAATAAAGAAGTGCATAATGTGTATGCAAAATCATAAGAACACAACATGTATTTTTAGTATGTATAAAGACTACAGCCTCGTATTATGAATAATTATTATATAGCGTGCAATCGTTTGGCGTGTTATTCATAAAATTAAGATACTTTAAAAAAACCGCCTTCTTCTAATCTTGGTATTCCTATGTGTTTTAATTTTTGCTCTAAAAAAAAACGTTATTCTGAGAAAATGGATCCAAAGTGGTTTGTGTCACAACCGAGGATAAAAACCTCTAATATCATATAAAATTGATGATGCATTCCCATAAGACTTGAGAAATTCTTTGAACATATTTCATCTAGAGATAGCAGACAGACGCATCATATCTAAATTTCGTAGTCTTAGATCTATTTCCGTGAAATCAAATGTACTTACAAATTACAGATATTATTAAGCGCACATGTACTGTGGGACTCAGCCCACCTGAGAATTGGTAATTAGTATTTTTGGATTTGTATTTTGGTTCGTTTGGTAGCTTATAATAGAATACAGATATTGGAATGCCATAGGGATACGACTAGGGATAATTATGGCCATCTTAGAAATGTACTTAAACTTCGAAGTTAGTTATTTTAACTCAAATATAAGTTCCATGTCTTTTTTTTTAAGGGGGATTACAACCCTATCCCTTTTAATGGGAAAGTTTGCAAAGACACTCACAGTGAAACAAAAAAAGATTAAATATAAATAAAAATTGTTTAAAATAGCTTTATAAATCAGCAAGGTACTGATTGTGTCATTTTTCACGTTAATATGGTAGATTTTTTAAATTAAATTATTATTTGAATTTTAGCACTCACAACTTGCCTATCTCATGCTGCCACCTGCTGGCAACGTGTGCAAAATAACGGACAATTTTCAAACTTGTGTATTAATTTTAAAAATCTACCATTTCAAAGTGAAAAACAACAATATGAGGCTCTTGCTGATCCATCAAGCTACCCCAAACAATTCTCACCCCCACCTAAACCTCCCTCATTCAACTGTGAGTATATTTGCAAGCCCGACCCATTGAAAAGGATAGGGTTGTGATCCCTCTTAACCGCCCAGTTGTTTAAGTTTGCAACTAAAATATTTGAGTGCATGTTTTTTAAATAAATGCATGACTATACTAATTTAAACACAATTGTCGCACAACCCCTTTAAAATGCTAGGTGTAACTCTCGTGTTCACGATTCCATTACATCGATAGAGAGGATTGTACATAAATCCAGAGTCATCCCAACTCCATCCACACATGAAACAACGCTAACAACTGGACTGCCTAATGATGGCAGTATCAAGTTTAATCCTTTAGAAACATGTTTCGATATGATGCGCTCATTACAGCGTGATGAATGAAGCATTTTTTAAATCGATTTGACGATCATACTCCCACAGGTCTTTTCCCTTTTCTAATAGCGGTGTATACATCGTTCAATTAAAGATTCAGACAAAATTCTTGAGACAAGCTCTCCTGGTAATTGATGTCTTACGTTAGACTTTTATAACAACAACAGTACTTCGATGGAAAATATTGCAAGCAAACCAAAACCCGTGCTGCGCAAAATGGCCGGCTATATAAAGCGCTGCAGGCTTTTTATGCTTAATAATGAAATCTGGCATTTGTCATTAATTATTAACATAAGTTGAAACGGCTTAAGATAATATTGTGATTGTACGAATCTTTCCGCATCATTTTTCATTTTCAATTAAATAACGCAAGCCTTTCTACTCTGCCTGTCATATGCAATGGAGAAGATTCACTATTACGGATGAGTGGATTCATGGCAAATGCGTCAATTGTATCCCCCAAATGCAAACCAACATATGGAAATCGTTATATGATTATGCTTGTTTTAATTGGGCCACGCACTGTTTCATTTAAAAATTAGGCTTGACGAAGGAAATGCTGCCAAATTATTTATATCCTCGTTTAATTCTTAATTCACCGAAATATACGACGTATTCCGTTAGAGCGTATACAGATTTAGATTTTCTACACTGTTATGCATATCCATGGTTGCGAGTATATAGCGTATAAATCCCGATATGGTTTATGGCTTTATAAATTACATGCTTCATTGTTGGATACTTGAAAAACTATTACATGCACTTGAAAGGTATTGTCCGTGTATTTTAAGCAAGTACTTCGTTTTGCATCAGTCATGCATTGACGTTAAAAAGCTTCAAACTTGTGTCAACCGCGCTTTGAGTATTAGATTAATATAATATAAATTAGGGTGTCTGAAAATAGCTTATCGTTAAAACATTCTACAGTATAAAGACAATCCTAAAAATCATTGTTCTGAGAACTGACTTAGATTCTCTGATTTTACCCCTTGTAATTCTTCTGTGCTCACTATTATGTGTGTTTGCACCATAGTCAATTACTTAATCGACCGTTTAATTTTACAACATACCAAATCAACTAAAGACATTTAAGACGGTGATAAAAAATATCTTAAAGATCACTTTTCTGAGAGCTGGCTCTCTGCTTTTCTTGAAATTCAATATAAAGGTTAATGCATGTAAATAACTAAACACGCATTGTTAAAGTTTACAAAAAATGTCTAATGCCCCCAAATTAAACTGTTAATAAGGCAAAAAAGGGATATTTTTACATTTAGCAAACCTATATAAATGTGCAATTTACTCTTGTGTTAAAATTTATTGATTACTGACTTTATGACATATTATAATGTTACTCGCCTTTTATTTTGTCGCCAAGTTTTAATTTCTCGAAAAGGAAATATGTTTACAAAAAAGCTGTTATCTTTCGTTATACTCTTTGAATTTCTGAGAGCAAGAGGCCAACTCATCATGCGAGACATTGATAAAGCAAGAGAATTAAAGGGTGCCTAATTACTTGTCTACTTAATGACACGTGTGTACGTTTATGATGCAGCTGGGATTGCTGCTAAATTGTTGTAAAAAGTCAGATTAATGCGTTTCGCACGCTTTGATAAGCGACGTTCGCTTAATCATGTTCGTGTTTATGCTGAAATTCACTTTTTTTGCCCCAAAATGCGAAATGAACTTTCTAGCCCCTTCAACCGGGACTTTTAATTGGACAGTTGAACAGTCAATACTGCATCAGTATATAGAAGCCTCATATCTCACTCAGGGGCACCGTGTCAAGTTAGCAGTTACTTTCAAATTTAAGAATTAGATCATTGAAAAACTCTAGACATAATGATTGTAGGCAATTTTAAGACATACGTGTACAATACATCGAATTGATATGATCCAGCCAAACCTTCTAGCTATATTTTAGATAAATGTTGAATAAATAATAACGTACTTTTCTGAATTGAAAAAAACAAGTTATGATTGCAGGTTGTTACAGATGAAATTACAATGTACAGTTTATTTAACTTGTCAGCCAAACTTGCCATCTCACTGCAAAGTCCTAGAACTTGGAACTTGATGCGCGGTCCAAAACTAGTTATGGCTCTGGATTATATTTTAGTCAAGCTGTCTTTTAGAACACAATATGATGCTAGCCATTTTCATGTACTATGTTACATTGAAAACGTATACTGACGATGTCAATCAATCTGGATATTTTGCCATTTTCTTTATTAGGTTTCTCTGTGTATTTTTACAGTTTGGTTTTCCGCATGGTCGAAGCTGAAGAAGAATACCTCGAACAACTCGAGTTGTTGGTTTCTTGCGTTTTGCGACCATTCAAGATGGCGGCCAGTTCGAAAACTCCACCATGCAGTCATGATGATATCAACTCCATTTTCCTCAACAGGTTCGTGCGGACGTTAAAAGTAATTCAATTCGGCTTATTATATTTTGACGTTACCATGGCAAGTAGAAGAGCAAATTACGCAACTGCGCATCTTCTGTATTAACGTTTCCGCAACATCGCTTTTAAAAAAGAAGGTTCAATTCCATGGGTACGGAATGCGCATAACAACCTGCTCTGATATATAGTTTGTCCAATCAACAGTGAAAAAAAACTATAATTGGATTTAGTAAGGGACTACTTGTGGTTGCTATGTATCTTTTTTTTCCAAATTTCGTATGTTTTTTTAATAAAGGATTGTTGGCCGCTATCATGAAAACCGATTAAACTGAAAAGCCAGTTCGGTATACATGTATAGTATATCGTAGATTTCGGTTTTCCATAGGTACTGTACATGGGGACAAATACTGTATATTAGCTGTTATCATGAAATGGGTTTTATTATTGATGAAAACCGGTTTGGATAAAAAGTTATTCGCTATATTCACGAGTTGGGCATGCGCACAAGCACGTTTACTTAATTTTATCCAAATCGGTTTTCAGTTAGGGTGAAAATCATGAAATTCATTCCTTGACTTCAGATAATGTGTAATTAAATGTCGAAACTCTTAGTTTAGTAAGAACGGTAAAGAAAGCGCTTAAGTGACGGCCAGTTGGTAGCAAAAAATAGTCAGTTTTTTTACAGTAATCCGATCAAGATGAACGCTCAAATTTCCCTCGGGAAAATTGAGGTCAAACTAAATTGCGAGA
>JAQGAE010005690.1:0-10967 GCA_034696685.1 Julus scandinavius
CATTACACAGGGTTAAATGGAGTTTTGCTGGGGAACAAGAAATTGTTTGTATAACTGAATGTTTCATATAAGTGAGCATCGTATAAGTGAGACTCCACTGTATTACATAACAGTTTGTTTCTCAAAGTTTAGTAAACTTCAAAATGAGAAACATTCATCACGCGAAGAACATGCATATTTTATGTTTTATTTATTTTTCCTCGACTTGTTCTGAGACATTTAGGGCTCCCTGTATGCTTAATATGCATACAAAATAATTCATTTGGGAAAATTAAATAAAATAAAATTTTGTCTTATTTTCTAATTAAAAATGGAATACAAGAATTTCAGAGATTGCCACTAAATTAATGAGTACTTGTTCATAGAAGCACTTGCGTGTGTATCAGGTGAGTGGCCTCTTTCCTAATAAACCAGTAATTATACACAATAGTAACTCAAACCCTTTATTATTTAATTAAATCTTCATCACACGACGGTGTATAAGAGATTAATTTGCTAATAATCTCAAGCATTCATATCTCTTGCAGCATGAGGAATACAAGGGATATACAAAATAGATGAAGCCCTTAGGATCGATAATTCCAAATTAAAAAAAGCCTTAAGAGATAGGGGACTGGTGCATATCATACTCAAACGTGTAAGCACGCTGAAAATGAAGACTAAATATGAGGAATACATGTTATAGAAAGGGGAGAAAACATGGAAAAGGGAAAAGCTGTGAAGAAATAGCATGTTAACAGAAATCGGCGTTGAGATTGTTTTCTTACAACCCCTTATATTCTTCAAACATGATTTATGATGAAAGTCCTTAACTCGATAGATTTTCAAGCTTTACTTGCATGCATATTATATTGGAAATCTTCCAAGACATTCAATCACAAGTTTAGCTGGCTTGACCTGTCAAAGAAAATGAGCCAGAAGCTTTCTGGGTCGCATAATCTCACATGAAGAAATTACATGTATATGACAATTCCCTCGGTCTCTAAGTAGTCAAATACATGTATGATTAAATATAACAATTCCATGCAATTTTTTAAAACTGACACAATTACGGTCATGCGAGGCTAAATTATTTAGAAGTAATTGGTTACCCGTCGTAGTCTTATCACACCATTCACTTCAAACGACTTACCTAGAAGAAAAAAAGAAATAATGTTAGTTCTTTCAATACCCATGTCGTTGTAAACATATAAATTCACGTATTCAAGAAATGAAATAAATTTAACATTTTCCATCAAGCCATTTTGTCCATTCAATTCAACAACGAAATATAAACTACATGTGCATTTCTGAGGCACCTTCTTCAAGAACGTTTTATTAGAGTAGTGATTTAGTTAAATGTCGTTGTTTGGGATCGTACTTCAAGCGTTTCAAAATGCAATAGGTTTGATAATGGTTAGTACTGATCTAGAGAATGCTTATTCCACATTTAGATTCAGGCTGAATCTATCTGATAGTTTAAGGCTCTATTAACTATAACGATGCTCTCGAAATACGGATAATGCGTTAAAACTATAAAAGCTAACGATGCCCTTCAGACCTGCCACTCGTTAATGTGCTAAAAACCCCAAGTTAATTCTTCTATATAATTTAGCAGAATGCAATGTGTGCATAAGATTTTCATTGATGACGTTGTTACTAAATTAGGCCAACTAATCAACATTAACGTAAGGCAATATATCCTCATTTTGTCCCAGTAAGCAAATTATAAACTTGGATTATCCTGAATTACCAGCAATTCAAAATGATTTAAATGCGGAAATTCATCTCTAATCAAATAGCATACAATTACTTGATGAAACAGACCACGTGTACGGTGTAACCAGTGAATGTGCATCATTTCAGTCACTTGATTATAAAATGTATTCTTCATATTTTCTTACTTATTCATAAACAGTAAACTGAAAATTACGAACAAAGTAATACATTTTTGAAATATTAACAAGTGAAGACATAGCAATCAAATTAGTTTATTTTCTAAGCTAAGTTTACATAAAAATGACTTCCAACTGTATCGCCAACCTACAATTCCAAGAATTAAGACTTGCACTGGAATTCCAAGATAAGATTTAGGTCGAGGCAGTAAGTTTTCGTCAAGCTTGTGATCTGTTTGGGAATATGCAACATTTTGCCATGGCTCCATTGTCGAGTCGTTGAAAAGCGAACTTTTTCTTGTTTTCTTTTGCAAACAACAACAATGGATTCCCCTGTTCGTTGGCATCATCGTCTAGATGCAAGAAGACTAGGAGATGCTTCTTATATATTAACAATGAACCGTTTTTTAGGTTTTGGAGGTTTTTCATGGATCCCATTACAATAGAATCGATATCAAGGCAAATAGCAGCCCATCCTCTCACTCAAGCAAACTCATTCTACCATCTTCTCCGATAAGCAAAGCACATAGGAGGTTTTTTTTAACTTTTCCGCGATAACCGAGCTATTTAATGGTACAAGAGTTAGAGTGCCTCTACGCACTGATTTATTTTTCTTCCTATTTTCTCCAGATAAATTCCTCGCTGTACAGTCAAGTGCGTATTTCAGGAATAGTTGTTAGAAAACAACCGTCGAATTACATTTTTATCAACAAAAATACGAGTCAGGAGAAAGTAAAAAAAACGTGTCGTTTACCTTACATGGCATCGACACTCACGGATTTTCATCATAGCTATTTCGTGCAAATGGTTGGGCAATAAATAACAACAAATAGATCATGGCTCTCTGAGATCTGTATTTTGCAATTCACTGTTCATGTCAATTTATATATGACATTAACTAATTTTGCAATGATAATTTCTAATTTTAATATAGGATATGGGATGGTTAGGCAAAACATACTCAAATTGAAAATAAAATTAAGATGGAAGCAATACTAACCAAAAACTTATAAGAAGATACTGAGTTATACAGCTACTGTTTCAATAAACGTTATATTAGAAAACATGTTATATTGCATATTATAAATATTCCTGAAGTATACGATCATAGACTGCCTGAAGAATCTGCGTTAAAAACAAATACTATGAAATTTAATTCAACTCTTGATTTCAATGCATTTATTTGGAAGCATCATCGTTTGCAAAATATCCACATACAAAAATCTAGTGAAGACGAAGTTAAATAAACTGCTTGAACTTGAGGCTTTAAGTCTATTAGAAACAAACAAAATCTTACAAGCATTAATCGAAAATATAAATTGTTGTTTATAGTTTCGCATCGATTTACGAAGATATATATGTATGTACAAAGTACTTTCTTTGGGCAGTGCAAACCGTGGCATTAATGCCATGATATTGAACATCAATACGCTTGTTTATATCATAGAACATCCTATAAGACAGGCAAGTGCCAATCATTTGTCAAGGGCAATCATATATGAAATTATCACTTAGAATTGATAAGACGTTGATCGAATAACAGGCATTAAAAATTAATGCATAATAAAAAGCTCAAGATAGATCTTCAAAACTATCTTACAATTTTTCCATCGACGATGGTTATTTCAACATCAGAGCAATTTCGTCTTCTTACCTAAATTGATCCCTTATATGCTAATAAAGTCTGCGTACAGTTTTTTCTTAAGCATTGTACTCTTCCTCCAAATGGAATGACCTCAGTTTTAACGTAAAGGCGTTGTTTGGAGCAATTTTACTGGAGAGTGTACAGCTGTAAATCAATAATTCATTCAACAACCATTGAGGTTTGCAATGGTTGCTCAAGAATCGATTATTGTGTAAAAGCCCTTTGAATGTTCGTGACAGAGTAATATTTAATTATATTTTCCTACCAACTCAAAAGTTAATCCTAGATATACATTTACATATCAATGAATATTAAATTTCAAATGCAATACAGAGAAATTTGGATATTTAATTGCATCCATTTTCAATCCGCTTATTCAACATCCGTACCCATTCAATTCAACTAGTAATAAGGTAAAATGTATTATTGCTCATTTCTATGTCACATTACCGAAGGTTGAATCTGACAGTTTAAATAATTGATAATGCTTGGCAAATGGAAACGGTTAATTTTTAAAGATTTACAAGTGCTTGAAGGGATCCTGTAAAAGTAACTTATAAGGAAACCCTTTTGTTTACCATTGTTTTCATTTCTCCAACGGTTTCACGAAATAAGCCCAATGGATATAAGGTTATTCATTATCGTTTAATGAATCTTAATGAAATACAATATTAAGGTCTTCATGCTATAGATGCTTGTGGCTCCAGCCGGAACCGCTGATTTTGTTGGATGTGAATGTGCGCATGCGCAAGGAACTAATTCTTCAGCAATTGTGTTCCCTACTCATGCGCAACTTAACTTCCGCCGAAATAAACGTTTCCGGATGGAGTTACTAGCCTCTCGCAAGCTTTGAAACATTTAATAATAAAATAAAATATATTTAAGTAATTCCTTTCTTTATTGAGTTCTTTAATTCATTACTACTAGATTAGCAATACCATAAGACGATAATTTCTATATTCTAGAAGTTCTAGTTTTAATAGTGCTATTTCAGAATTAATTTTTGATGTAGTAAAAAACGGTTATTATGATCGTTACCAATGCGTGCAAGATATCTTTCAGAATCATTTTACAACTGTATAAAACGTAGGAATGGGATCTCATAGATCGACATACTGCAGATTAAGTGCCATTTATGACGAAAAGCTAGAACCTCGTCTGAATTAAAGATATTCTATAACATTACTCTTACACGTAGATTGCTTTCCTCTGTATCTTTGAGAATATAGCTTTTAGGATTTTATAGACAACCTTGTATACGACATGGACGCAATGCTTTTTCCTTGATAAAAACCAGACTGCTTTAAACTTATTGCAACATTATTCTTGAGTTACTTTCCGCTGTTTCTTTAAGGATATACGTAGGTTGTAGGTTTCACAATCTTTCAGCCTCGAGATAAAGAAATTCTGAAAGAATCACAATCCTTCAGAATTTGGCCATTGCAGAATTTAGTGTCTTCTAAACACAGTAAATTCTGCAAAAATCTTCGATCAGGATATATTGCAAGTTTCAGGATGTTTGGCTGTCAAGGTACTTGTGCTTTGGACAGACTGCCATCAACAACTCCAAAAGCCTGGTTGTTGAAATACACAGATATTCCGGTTTTTTTAGAATTGAGAAGGAGGGCTCATTTTCTTTCGTTACTATTTACAAATTGAGAGGCCGCAATGAAAAAAGATGAGAGTTGACAAACCGCATTGAGAATGCGCGTCCTATTTAGTCTGGGCTACTAGATGATCGATTATTGGCTGAGCAGATGCCAATCGATAGTCCTCGTCCCAATCTTCGGGCAAACTCCTTTTCTGAGCAAAGATTCTGGGTTTTTTTTTCTTCTCCTCTATCTCTCCCTCTCTCTCTCTCTGGCGTTTCATTCGTAAAGAATGATCCGGGATATAAAAATATGAAACTGATAAGTGGAAGCAGAAATGAAAGCTTTGTGAATGGAGGAAGGAAGGGGAAAAATCCCGTCGACCAGCAACAAATCCAAAAGGATCGAAAAGGCTTTCTGAAAGAAAATGCGCTTGCCTTCTCCGAGTGCGCCTAGGGTCTAATCTAGGTCAGCTGGCAGAGAGATACAGGCCCAGCATTACTATTTTAAGGCTTTATGGCCATTCGGATGACTCCAGGATGATTCCACTTTATGGAGAGCACGCACCTACGTGCACGCTTCCCCGTTACACTCTCGCAGCCTTCCAAAAGTCCATTCTCTCCAGAGGTTTTGACCATGGCTTAGGAATTTCAAATCACATATTGTCTATTAATTCAGGATAAACTGATTGTTCTTAGAATTCTTCCACTTCTTTATGGCCCTTATAGGTGAAAGGCTGTATCTTCCAATAAACTAGCCACCTTTTGATCGCGAGCGGATGGTTTTTGAAGGATTATTTCAATAACAGGAGGCAGAATGATGGGGAAAAAGGAATTTAGAAATACAGGAGACAGATATTTGTGTAATGTTGCGTATGACCAGTAACATTTCATAAATAATGATAATTTTATTTGGATCGGAATTTTGATAGTTTCATATCAGTAGTGCATAGCACAATTGTCAGAGAGAACATCGAAATCAGGTTGGTTGATAAAGCTTGATGCAAGTTTTTAGGCTGGTTATATTTGAAGTAGTGCTTATGCATATTGTATAACTCATAGCTACAGTATGCTACACAGAAATGGAGAGCTTTGATTTATTTTTAAATATTGTTTACACCAATAAATTGTACTATATTCTATTTCTGGTAAACCAACAAATATCAGTTTGTGGCTATACATCCCTGTTCAACAGGGAACTTTGAACCTTTAAAACTCGACATAATTTGCATAACATGATGTGCAGAATGTTTAAAAATGTGACCAATTTTAGGACAGGTATTCATATAAAAATGTCAAACATCGATGAAACCAGTTTTTAGATCTTCAAGTACAAGAACACTAAACTCTTTTAAGAATGTGACTAGGAAATTTGCTCAGTTTATTTACACATAACAGTTACACAACACACAACATTACGCTAACATCAAAATACCAGTGTCGATTTTAATTCTATTTAAATGGACTTTATGTTAAAGCTAAAGCCAGGTAAGACCATTGTTCCCATTACATACGGTACTTGTACATGGGTAGAATACATGATATATTTAGATGACAGATGACCAACTTTCGTAACACCCTGTATCTTTATATTAAGTTTATAATATTTATGAAATAAACTTCGCGTATTTGCTAAAAGAAGGAGAATTAATTATTTCTGCAGTTGTTCAGGTTTAACGTTAATGCAAATTCCCAGGAAATGCATTCTTAATGAGTTAATGATCTTTCATTTTACTTTGACCTGGAAAAGCAGATATGGACGCCATTAATATGGACTCTCCAGAGGCCTATTTTACGCATAACGTTATCATTAACTACTAGGTTGCTGTCAACTTAACAGAACGACGAATAAGGATTAACATTAGGAAGCACTTAATAATATTTATGGATAACACTGTTGATGGGACAACGTCATAGCATCATTGGTATTTACTTAGCTAAGCAGTGTAAAATGGTCCTTGTGTTTGTCACAATGTGAAGATCACACGAGTCATACGCTCGAATCTGCTTTCGTATACATGTATACTTGAAGTGCCTCTAAAGTGTAATTCTGACAAAGGAAGCCACAATTGTACAATCGGTGAAACCATCGCACTGGAATGACCTTTAGGGAAAGTTGAATGCTTTCAGGAAGGCAATATCATTGCATTCTCCAATAGATTTCCCTCACTTTATTCCCAGAATGTAAAAAAAGAGGAGATGGACGCCATTATTGTAGGTTTTCCTGATGCATCCTTTAGGAATAACGTCATCATTAACAGCTGGAGTGCTGGCAACTTATCTGAGTGACGATTGAGAACAAACTGTCGGCTGCACTCAACTCAATTCAAAACAAGGGGAGCGAAATAATCTTGTATTATCATGCTAGAGATACAACATTTGATAGCAACAGAAATTGAAAGGGCTTCTAGCAGGTTTTCAAAGAATGGGTGGTTGGTATCAGCCAATTACCACCAGCTAGGTATGGACCATAGTTCAGAGCTGGTGACGAATCGAATATGTAAATCCATTGACATTTATCACGACTACACGAATTTGTCATGGTAAATATACAAAATGCATTAACTGATTTTGTATACAACATTCAACACATAAAACATTGAATGATAAGGAATTGTATGACCATTAAAAAAACATACCCTTAAAGCTCAACACTCCAAATCCACATGAGGTATAATATGCGTCAGAAACTTTTATAAATACGTATGAAAGTCATATTCCTGGTCTAGCTCCTAGGAGTAATTCATCACCCAAATCTTGTTTATAGCAGGAAAAGGTGCCGTCACAATAAACTACTATAGCATACATTTCGTCAATATTTTGCATGCAATGGAATAAGCATAAATATTTTTAAAGAAATATGGAAAGATTTTTGTTGTTGTTGTATACTTAGTTTTTTTACAATGGCGTTTTGAAAGTTTGTTGCATCAGTTCCGATCAATAGCCAGACTGAAGATTGCAGTTTACACAATCCTCATTTGTTGTTGTTCACTTTCAATTCAGGTCTATTTTACAATAGCAAGCTGTGAACACGCTAAGAAGATTCGTAATCTTCATGGTTTATTTTTAGAAACCTATTTATTTGTCTTTACGTGCTTTATTTAAAGCGGCAATAACCTAAAATACGAAACAGAACTTCTTTAAACAAGGTTGTGGCAGCTAAATGAGCATGACACAAATTGCTTTTTTAATGAATTCTTAACTGCCAGTAAGTAGTTCCGTAATTGTCGTTATTTATAAACTCTATGAATTTATCTATATACACTTGCGCATCTCAGAAATAACGATTTTTACCAATTTGGTCTGCATTGTCATCCAGTATATTAAAATAGCAAGTTGCTCAAAGAATTTGTACAACACCTGCTTTATCATCTATTGTGAACACATCTTTTTTGGTTCTGCAATATCACATCTATCTATAAAGTGTTTACTTGAGCATTACATGATTTTACCACTGATATTCCTGTGTATTTTAAATTACTGAATATTTCGAACATAAGATAGGTGTATATAGTAAAGAATACGAAAATTATATTTTGAATTTTGATTTTTGAGGCACAACATTCTGCATATATTCTTCAAGTGGAATTTTGAATCAATGTCCAAATACCATTTTGATTGAACTTCTACACGTGTTCGACACGTGTAAATTAGCGGTTGACTAATTCAAAACAGTTGATTTTCCAGGATTGGAGAATGGCTTAGCGTTTCAGCCAGAAGTAGCCAGAGCTAAGAGCATACTGTGATAAATAGCTTCCTTAGTGTTTCCCCAAAGGAAATAAGAAGCCTTTGTCTAATACAAGGACTAATTAATTCAACCTCAGCAGTTTATCGCCTAGCAACTTTGGCGCTTGTCCTCAACGGCCATATTGGGATACCTTGGAAACCAAACACCAATTCGAGCTATGTTTGCATGTAATGTATATACAATCAATGTCAAATTAAGATATACTTAGTCACTGGTATCAACGTAACAATCAGCCATTTGTACAATGTACATGGACGTGCAAAGGAACATAATCGCCTTAAAGACACGAGGATGCATAGTCTGAAAAATTGTATTTTATATATGTATTTTGTGCATATCAATAAAATTTCAACGACCACTTTCAAATTCATGCTTACATGTATAATAACCATGCAATGTTATATTTAATTAATTTTCGAAATTGCAAATTTTAATTATTGGCATACGCTAGCCCGATGAAAAATAAAATCGCCAAGTAACCTCTAAAATATCTATTAATGCATTCCATTTTATGAGTAATTCCCAAGCTTCGATTTCTTAAAATTGCGTGCAAAGACGTCAGTTGCAAGCAACAAAAGATTTATGCAAATATCTATAATAACAAATCGATCGATGAAAACAGGACGCGAAGATTGGAAAATAGTATTGGAGAAACGGGATTAAATGAAAAAAAATTGCGTTATTTTCATTGATCGTAACTTTAGTTTGAAAATCGATCAACAGTAAATGACGTGCATAATTTACATACGTGATAACAGCGAACAGAGCTTCTTCTGCCCAAATAATTTCACGTGATTTTTTTCAAATATTAGACTGAATCATCAGCCAATCAATTAAATATGACAGAAAGTTAAGCGTGGGTGTTGCAATATCAATATTTGCATTGGAATTGATGGTAATCCACTTAATTGAACGAATAATTATATGTGATTCAAACTTTCGATAAACTATAGTCGTTGTTGAAATACTACTTGAATATATAACGTACTGACGTATTGCTATTTTATACAATGCTTCAAATAATGTAGAAATTAAACTGCCCTTGTATTGAATATAACATACGCGCACAATTAAGTTCTAAATTATAAATTTTGTTTATTATTCTTTAGTTTAAAGTATTTAGAGCTTAATGATTTTTAAATCGTAACACGGTATAGATTAGACTAAGTATTATAAAAATAAAGTTCTGTTCCTTAGAATCGCATCACGTAGCATTTTCAACAAAAATATACATAATGCAGAGCTTTTTCTAGGAAGCTTAATCCAGATGAAACGCAAAAAAATATTTTCAACAATAGCTTTTTTATCTAACGCGGATCTAAAAGGCACAAATCGCGCTTGCAGTAGCACTTTTTTAATTATTCAAGAAAAGCAATTTTTGGGAACGAATGTTAGCGCAAAAATTCGATTCCGTTGCAAGAAAAATACTCTTGGCTCACAATTATTCGTTAGGCTTTGAGCAACAAAAAAAACTTTGTCTTTGATGCGAACGCACTGTATACATGTACATACTATATAATATTTCCATATTTAACAACTGTTAAACTTAAATGTCATCAAGAGCTAATCTGGTAGAACCTGCATTAACGGAATGAATTTTATTAATAATCTTTGTGAAAACAAAAACATAGACATTAAGTTTTTCAGAATATATTTTTATTTAACTTAGCTGGAAAGCCAACATCGATTTTGAAAGCATGCTATGTATATTGGTAAAAAGCGGTTAATATTAAACATTGTATTTAATATAGAGCAAAGCTTGTATACATTTTCAGGAACGGAAGGATGATAATTTAGTCGAGATAGCACCACTGTTATTCTATATCAATAGATAAATAACCTAAAAACCTACCAATAGAAATATAGCGTATAGTTTGATTTATCTTATATGATCCTATATACCCGGTTACACCATGCTTTTCTAAACCCCAGTTGATGTCTAATTCGCCATGATTTAATATAGTTTAAAATAGCCTGTTAGCTTTCTTTTATTGTCTTCTTAATTTACTATATTGATATCTAAAAGGGACTTCCATGTTCTTTTCTTCTAAACTGTATATCATAACACAGTTTTACAGCAAGAGCACACATATTCTTAAAATTGTCGACAAT
>JAQGAE010005691.1:0-10967 GCA_034696685.1 Julus scandinavius
CCATGCATATTTCGGCTTTTGGTTCCATGATGACCTTGAAGCGGTGTTCAAGGTCGTCACACTGTCATGGCATTGAAGTTTCCCCTTTGGTGTAGTGACACTACATTTTGTTTCAGGAGTCTACCTATGACGGATCCAAAGTTATTCCATCTGTGGCGTCTTCAAATGAACACCCTGTATATACCTATTAATGGGCTAAATTCAGCTGTCAGTCAATACTATATTATAGTCATTCAAAAGCACATTAGAGTTTAATTTCTGGTGTAAACGTATACAGGGTGGCGCATATTGCATCCACCAATTCCAGTTGGCAGCCTTGTCAGCCTGCACTTGCGCATGCGTGGTACTCGTACATACATGGGCAGCTGAAATTGGTAGTTACAATACGTGGTACACTGTCTATATGTCGACCGTGGCATTGTCCATGCTGAAAATGGCATATGTGAATACGTATCACCCTGTATAGTGTAGTATACTGTATAATAATGTAAGTCATATACAGTATATTCATGAATGGCCCATATACCTGCATGTTTTTCTCCACCTAGCTTTTTATTGTGTATGTTCAGTGTGCAGTACAATACAGTGATGTGTTGCTGTCCGTGGCAATGTTCCCCATGAGGTCCATTGGAACGCCCATGAGACCTAGCAAATGCAATTAAAAAGCTGAGAGAAATCTCAATCGGTAACGATGATCGATCCGTAAAAACAGATTAGCATCACATTAATTTATTCCGTGAACAACAACGATCGCAGCTGGAGAAAGCTACACGAAGTATTTTCAGTGGATAATTTTGGTTTCAACTAACATATTGAACACCTGAAACATACGTTATGAGAGAATCAAGCTTACTTCCTATAGAGCTACTCCAATTCAATATCCAACAGTCATAATGGAAATAGCATGTGGTGAGGGTGAAAGTGAAATCCATATGCGAAACTTTGTTTTACAGACGGTTTCTGTCATCTCAATGGACACCCAACATAATCGTTAAATTGAATGTATCATAGTTTATGACTATCCTTTGAAAGTGGATTCTTTCCTCGAATGCACAACCATAAAAAGGATCTGGCAGCATGGATCCTCCTTAGATCGAGTTTTCGTCGAGGGGTTTGAATGATGTCGATGCATTATTTTAAAATCTTAATCTCTAGATGTCCACAAAACGCATCACTAGTGATGGTGAATTCAAAGCATTTTACGGTTAAGGCAACTTTAAACCTAGGTTTAAGTACTCGTGACCAGGTACTTAAACCTAGGATTAAGGAGACGACCTCCAGATTGCATTTCCGTACTCAGGATTAAGTTGCCAAGTTAAACATCAATCAGAAATAAAATCCGGGTCATCAATTACAACATCCGAATAATCTATTAGAATTGCAAATACAAAGTTGAGAAGGATTACTAACTAGAAAATAAAGAGATTAAGGTCCATTTTTCTCAAAACTTCAAATTTCCACTCATTAACGATGCTAATCATCAGTTTGTGTTTTAAGTTCATCCATGGATATTTCAGTATATGGACTTGTATGTGTCATGTTGTATATTCTATGTTTGGGATCACATAAGCCAGGAATGGTGTACATATGTGTGAGCGTACTGTAAGTAAAATGCCCATATATGGAAATACAAATGGATATGACCAAAAACGGGCATGTAAGGATAAACCTTTGCATGAACTGAACAGCATTTAGAGGCTAGAATATTATAGGAATGCTATAGTCGTAGCATGGGTGGAAAAATTAATGTGTTACATAATATTTATATAATTATAGGAACATACTGCATATATATATATATATATATATATATATGTATGTATAATCACTTTTAAAAAAGTAAGTTCCCGTAAAATCACCCTCAATATAGGATTAACATTTGATCCTCTGGTTTAAACCCTTGTCATTAAATCTAGTGCATCATTTTTGATGAGTTTTACCATGATAAATTGCTTAATCGGCTAACTTGACATTGATTTTTGCGTTTTTTCAAGTTGCATTCCTTCCTCAGAGCATCTATAATCATTCTATGATCTGCCTTTTTTATAGGTCTGTGTGTGGTGAAAAAACTGTGATTCAAAATGTGGCTTTTATATTTCACGAACGGTGAATTCTTATCTGGTGACCTAATGTTAAATCATCCTATACGAAGATTCTTTTAAATGGAGCACAATGTTATACCCCAGAGAAGGTAATCTCAGTTAGGCTCCTAAACAACGTAACTTTCTTTTATTTTGTTTATTTGACTATAATAACGTTCATTTCGTTTTCATTGGGGGATTCAAAAAACAGAATTAAGTTTTAAACCCGTAGTTTTTCGGTTTGTTTCCTAAGATATGTTAAAAAGAGTGGGTTTTTGGAATCCTTGGGGATGTTGACTAGACGAGGCAAAACGCTGTTCAATTTCCGTGAATACCGTGGTTTTCTCTCTTATCGTTTAGTTCATTCAAAAGCGCTTCTACTGATATAACGCTAGGAATCGATATAAAAGTCCTTATTTGCCCTTGTTGGCTTATTTGATTTTGGATTTGAATTGATTACGCGGGTCAAGCTCCTGAACTAATTAAAACGATGTTGGTCATACGCGCGACTCACGTGTTTACAACAACAAGGCTGAAGGTGGCCACAGCGCCCCCTGTGGTGGAACCCCGTCCTCTTGAACAATAGTGGGGAAAAATTTAGCTTTGACCATTACTTCTACCCCACTACCTGATGTTATCGATTGTTTTCTGGATCACGATAATTACAATCGCTGCGAGTTGCCTTCTTCCGAGACGCTGATTTGCCACCGTGTTTGGACTTATTGTGCATCGAAGAATTCATAAGAGTTAATTAAACATGGCGGGCTGTGCTCTTTTTTACGAAAATGAAACCATAGGTGTCTTCACGTTGTTAACTGAACAGCCTTATAGGAGGCTGTAATGTCATGCAGAAATGCTATACTACCAGCTAGGGAGTTAAATTACATAGGGCCATACTTGTATAAATACAATATTATGCCCATATAAACTGTTTGTACGTGTATTATAGTCTGCATGTAACAAAACATGTATGGCTATATATATATATATATCTCGTCTGATGTCCATATATATAAGAAAATATGGCACCCAGGCTAACTGCAGTACCTATAACTAAAATTAAAATGTACTGTTTATAAAATTGTGTCGATTGAACAGGAATGTTCATATTAGAACCTAAATAGCATAGGATGATTTAAGACTAGATCATGTTATAATTCCCTGGTGAAAAAAAACAATAGAGATTTCTATTGTTATTTGGAACATTGATTTCTATTGGTATTAATAGAAAATTTCTATTGGTTTTATTGGTTTCAATTGATTTCTATGGTTTTCTATTGTTTTGTATTGTTCAGTCAATACAGCTAAACCATAGAAGTCAATAGAAGCCAATAGAAGTCAATACATAAACCATAGAAAACAATTAAAATCAATAAAGTGTCCAAATAACAATAGAAACCAATAGAGATCTCTATTGGTTTCTATTGTTTGTTTTTTCACCAGGGAAGGACAATTTAAAAATGACGATTTAAGTCTATAGGAAGATTTTGCCTTGGGCTATATTAGACGTTTTAATAAATAGGGGTTAAGACGTGTAAGGCTCAGCCTGCCAAACCATAAGTCCATCCAAGCAAATGTCACTAAACTAGTATTACATGTTCTTAAGTTCTGTAACACGCGTTTGTCAACCGCGGATTATATTTCTTAGATGCAGGGCAAAGTCAAAAATGAATTTTAATCTCGAAAGATAAATAAAAGCCCGAAAGCTTGTGTTTGAGAATACAAATTAAAAGGGAAAAGAATGCGATGTCAGCGATGACAAACTGCTAAATTATGGTCGTAATTAAAATGACATGCTCAAGGCTTCAAAAGTTTAACTTTTAATTATTCTTTGATGGGCCAACCGTATAAAATACATTAAAATCTATATTACAAAGTAATTATGTCAGGCCATACATAGAGTATATAAAGTAACGCAACATTTGATGAAATACCCTTCTTTCTTTTTTAATATGGCGTTGGATTGTCATTACCTTCAATCATCCTAAATCATTCTTGTAATGAACTCGTACAAGTTTTGAACATGCTAAATGTGTCTCATAGGTTCTCTTACTTCAGCTCTGAATTACTAAAGAGTTGTTTAAAAAAAGAGTATTATTCGCTAACCAGATATCGTACAAACAAAAACTGAAATAGCCATTTTAGTGAGCAGGAAATTTGCTATTTTTCATTGTAGGACCCGAGTTGGTTGACACATATATCCCAACGTTCCATGAGATTGTTTATATCCCTCTCGTAAAATGCGTTATGTTGGCTATGCAGATATTGCCAGGCCGCAAGTTTCACATCATCGTTTGTTTGGAATTAATGACCACTTAAGTGTTCCTTTAGTGGACCCAATCTTTCACCAAGCGACTTTCATCTCTTTGGTCCATTAAAGAAACACTTGAGTGGTCAAAAATTCCAAACAGACGATGATGTGAAACTTGCGGTTCGGCAATATCTGCATAGCCAGCATAACGAATTTTACGAGAGGGGTATAAACAATCTCATCAAACGTTGGACTAAACGTGTCAACAAACTCGAGTCCTACACATTGCAAAATAGCAAATCTCCCGCTCATTACAATGGCTATTTCAGTTTTTTTGTACGACATCTGGTTTTCGAATAATAAACGAATATGCAAGACTTTTTGACCGCCCCTCGTATATACTGAATATGGCATCTCCCACATCCATGTATATATGACGACTGTATGAAATTTTTATACCCTTACTGTAAGAAGTATTTCCATTATTTTGTACACTTCCAATGTATGGGGTGCATTCCTCCATTTGTTATTCAGAAGAGCCATTGAAATCCTGTTAGGGCAAGTTTTTAGGAGTCACAATTAATAGATGCAAGATCTAGAAATAAACGAGAGTACGTGTATACGTGCCTATACTATAAGGTGTGTGTATATATATAGTATAATCTGATTTGAATACAGATAGATAGGCCCTATATTTTACGATAAAATGTTTTCGTTTATCCAACAATCATCGTGGATGGTGAATGCAATCCATGGCCAATGGCACAGAGTGCGTTGCCCGCTTAATCGAAAACTAAAATCTGTCGGTGGTGATGAATATACCCCAGCCCTAGGCTAATAGATCTGGAGTGCATCGCCTCGATATCTACTTCTACTAAATGATCGAAAGACAAATAAAAGATCCTTATTCAATTACAACCTAACCAACTTCATTCGGCGGTTCCTATGCCGATTTCATCCCTTATCCCTATTCAATGAGCAGTTAATAATAATAAGGGGTTAATTGATTCTACACCAGGGAGCATCGACGTCGACTCCGAATAATGCCTCTTCTTGACAAAGCTTTATTCTTTACACAACTTTTCAATGGGCCCATAATTAAGGCTGATGAAGGTATGCAAGGCGAGGAACAAGCGGTTCAATGCACTCAATTTCGCTTCTTCGGCTTTTTAATTGCTCGATTATATTAACTTTTCATATTCAGGCGCCTGTATTCAGTGTATAACGATGCCATCTGTTTCTATAATTGACACACAAAAACATGTTTCCACAGCGGGCTGAAGACATCCTCCGGATCATTACCTCGACTAGATGGAGTCTCGCTATAATAACCGTGGTTGTGCGTGGGATATTTCTGAATTGGGAGGACGTGGATGGCATGAGTTATGTCCAGTCTGGAAAACACCATCAAAGGGTCTTTTGAACCAAGTTCGCTTTCAAATTGACTATCTGCACCAATGAACGATGCTGGATCATATAATATCCTCAGAGACGTAGCCCTCCAATAGGATGCTCTATTGCAGCCATAGTAATTACCCCCCATTACCACAACACTTCACTGTCCTGCATTCACATGTTTCAATAACCATACAGATTGTCAATGTCACTACTGGAACTGTCCATTGGTAATAAAGTCCATGGAACAAAGTCCAATTTCCTCTATACAAGCAGCATCCATAGCCATCCAACAATTTACCAAAATGATGCAAAAACTGATATAAATTTCTTGCTTGTCTTATTTGAGGCTAAGGGGGCTTATATAGAGGGCCCATGGATGGCTATAGATATTGTGTTTAATGTCCATGTGTGTAAGAAAACATGGACTTGGATTTATTGCTCAAGGCATGGAGATATATGGAACATATTTTCGCGCAGAGCCATCTGGTCTTTTTTTTTTCACAACTATTAAATTCTTCTATCAAAAAGGCTGCAATTTTCACCAAGTTCACTTCTAGACTTCCTGCCTTCAAATTGATCGATAAATAGTCGATTAAAGGAATATCGCCATAGGGTAGAAATCGTTCAGAAAATCTAGCACAAAAACTGATTTTTAAAAAATAACAACTTAACGAAGCGTGGCTAGACCAGTTAACAATAACAGTCCATCAAAATCAAAAACCAAACACATAGATGCCTATAGCTCGCATCCTGCTTTTTTTTTTTTTTTTTGCTATTGAATATTTTGGACATTATGTGCTCGATGAAATGAAATATCGATTTGAAAAGAAAATCTATTAAGAAAAATGAAGAGATGGTATTCATCTGTTATTCACTGGATGCAGCTTAGGCTTAAAATATCTGATTTAAGCTCCTGTCCATGCAATCCAGGGGCGATTAGCCACTCGTAGCACTTGAAAAGATTTTCAGACAAAGCGAGATTTCCCTTATCTTTTCAACGCAATTTCAATCGAAATACTCCGAAACTGTCCCTTGCTTCAGAGTTATTCGAGTGGTTCTATGCAAATACAGAATAATTCATATACATTTTTGAGAAACTATATAGCGTTCAAATTGTAGAAGGCTTAACGAGAATAAATAAGCAACGATACCGACCCTAGAAAGGGACTGGAAATACCCTTACAGAATACGTTTTCTTGGTGAGGACATGACCGAAACCTCAGTGCGAGTCTTTTCTTATCCTACGTTACAGATACTTGAAAAGATTTCCTCCTCCACATTTTCAAAACCTTCCTCTTCTGCCACATTCCGGATAAAAATGTGTTGAAATTGCCTCTTCGCCTACGTGACCCGTTTGGAAAAGGACGCTTTTAAGCACGTACATTCTAGCATTAATTACACGCGATATTCAAATTAAGAGGTGTTAAGCCTCGTCTACTTATCTCCATTTTTTTATTCAATGAAAATGAGAAGAAGAAGAAAAAAAGAAAAGGATTTTGGTTTGGAGCTCTTCGAGAACTAAGTTTACAAATTCACCGACTCAGATTCATTAATTTAAACGGAAGGGCAAACACCTCGGATCGACGAATTCAATAACATTTTTGTCATCGTGCAAATAAATCCTTGTCGATGTAATTAAAAATAATACCTAAGAACGCGATGTGGAAAGCCGTATTAATTAATTGAGACGTGATTGTTTTCTCATGAATGTTGTGTCATCGTGTATACCTTTACACAACACCCCTCCTCCTCTTTCAAAAGGATGCTCTTTGGTATGGCGAAATTCGAGGGATGCAATTGAATAAATAAATCCCTTCTTCTGTAACTATCTTTGAAATGCCATTACCCTGAAAGCTCTCCACGACATGGATGAATCTGAAGAATGTTAAATCGAATTCGGATGCGTCTTTTGTTCGTCTCGTTCTCAGTTGATTCACACGAATGACTACACGTGTCTCGTTTCCAGTCGACTATTTTGAAGCAATAGTTGAATCGGATTGTCATATTTGGTACATGATAGCTTTATTGAACGAAATTTGATTCGTGAAATTCAGTATATATATATTATGATATCCGGTATCGACCGAGATTTCTTAATTTGGAACTGCTTTTCCTTTGGCGAAAATCTGTACAAACAACTATAGTAAGTTGGCAACACTATCAACTTCCGTTAAAATTACGGTCAACCTGGTATTTATAAAACAAAGGATTTTAATTAAATACATTAAATAATATATTTCATTTATTATTCGCAATTATGATATTTCTTTGTAAATAGTAAAATTACGAAATTATCCCTTTTTTTAAAAAATAATTTCTTAAAATGTGTCCAATGCAATCTATGCATTTTTTGTTTGTTTTCACAATCCTTACACGCATAAAGTTTTTGAGAAATGGAAATTCTCCACCCTCCCCATCATTTTTTGGGGGTAGGGATAGTTTTTGTTTCGGTATAAAAACGAAATTTTAGCAGGTGAAACGGAAATGTAACGGCTAACGGCTGTGAATCGGCTTACGAGGCGGTTCAATAGCTTAAGGGCCATTCAAAAAGAACATCCCCGAAATTTCTTCAAAAATTGACACCCCCTACCCCCTCTCCACATGGTGGACATTTTGGGCCAGACCCCCTTCCCCCTCATAGACGTCCTTAATTCTTTTGAAAAGTAGGGGGTCCAGAAAACTGGTTGTAACATACATAGGCCCATCACAAATTTTCAAGCACCCGACTCGCTACCAATTCCACGAAATATTTCCAGATTTTTCTGATTAACGGAAATTCCCTGACCTCAAAGGGAAATTCCAGCATAAAATTTGTGTTTAACACAAAGTTAGGCATAATTCCCAATTTTCCCGAAGTTTCATAAATCCAAGTACATGTGGGACTGGGGACACATTTCCTCTGGTGTCCATTCTGGTGCCACAAGACTTCACCCTCTTGAGGACGCCTTTTTTGAATGGCCCCTTATGCGAATTTTTCATTCATAAAACTTTAAACGAGGAACGTTAAAAATTTATAGCCGTATCATTGACGCAGCCACATCGTTTTTTATATGTTTAATAAACCTAAAATAAAGCGCTCGTGAGTATGTCAGTATGTATATAGAAGCTGAAAATTACATAAACACATCATGCAAACCTCGGTTCACTATGCAAATTAATGACGTTTAAAATAGTTTCACATTTGCTCGCAATAGAGCATCTCGACATTCGATAATCCCTGGCTGATTCATTAAAAGCACTACACCTTCCACATTGGTAACTTTTAGCAATAATATGGTTCACTCATGTCAAAGATGCAGCTTGTTTTAAGCTATACATTTTCGAGAATGCAGAAGTTAGTTTTATTTCAAAGACAGGTTTTAATGTGTTTTCATTCGCAGTAAAAAGAGGAATACAAATTAGAACGCAAGGTGGTACTAGACGTGCGTATAATGTTAATTGCAAACAGAAAGTCGATCTGGGTAAGATGTTTTGAATTGGCTCCCTGAATTCTTTGTTTCTTCTTTTATGCTACCTCTTCTCCAGGTTCATTCAATCGTTGCCGCAATCCGACGATAATGGTTCCCAAGTGAATTCTTGAGAAGTCTTCTTTTTTTTTTTTTTTGCACTTCACATTTATCTCTTTCCCGATGTATTTACACTTTAATTTGGATTACCGAAGTTTTATGGCGAATTGTGGTTTTCGTCTGCTTGTCTATTTATTCATCCACGAAGTAATCCATCTTTTTGCCGTAAGCGTCGCTGTTAAAGTATATCGATACCTACCACTATCTTCAACGGTACAAAGACCTCAATGCGAACAATGCGAAGATGATCAATGTCTGGTTGGGGTTCATTTAACCGGAAGACCGAACCATTGACGATATTCCTGGCATGCGGGCTGAAATGAAGTAATTAATGAACGACCAATTTGGAACCTTAATAGGAGTTGCTTTCCAGACGCTTCTATACCCAGCAGTGACATCTTCCACTTCACTCATTATAGAGAAAAAAGGACATACAAGGCAGATCCAAAATGATATTCTCTAAGAAATTTTGATGAATTTCAAAAGACAACCGTACAGGTTCAAGAGCATCCATCTTTATAGCTAGATAGTTACAATCGTGGCGCCACACAGTGTCCTTTTAGGAGGTCTTTCAATTGAAAAACTGCCCTGAACTGGGTATAAGGTCTAAGCCCATGTCAAGTGGCATTATTTGCTGGCTGTAAGTTGTTGAATTGATCTGGATTGAATAGTTTATTCAATCCTAAGCAATCCAAACCGTGTCACGTTCATTCAATTTTCCTTTTTTTTTTTTTTTTTTTTTTTTTTGAAAAATTTCGAAATTTGCTGATTACAGCATGATGTGGCCACTATTCGTAGTAGACCAAAAGGAGAAATATATATGATTCTCACGAAACGTTATGCACACAAAACACACTATTTTACAACTAAATGTTTCTCGATACTAATTCCGCAGCAAAAAGTTTCAACATGACATTATTTCGGTGGTTTTGTTTTATTAGACTGGTTGCACTCCATATCAAGAGCTGTAATAATATTAGTGTCCACATGACAGTTAGGTATAAATCTATACGATTTATGCTTCGTTCCTATCAGCTTTAATGCCAGTTTTTTGTCGGTGCTGGCAATCAAGATTACATATGGATGTTTATTTATTTGCCAGAAGCTGGAACCATTTAACAAATCGGTTCATCGTTTTTGCGTCCCCGGATAACCGACGCTCGCGGGACTTCGTTGTTGACGAATGAGAGGAAGGAATTGATTCGGTACCCTCGTAAGCATTTTGTGGCAGATTTACTAAAGCAAAAACGTTTAAAAGAAGAACAGCATCCATTTGCCATTAGAATGTCTTCGGGGAATGCAAGGCTCCACTCTAGAGAGGAATATAAAAATACGACTGGCCCCTTGCGTGCTTTACCAACTGACCTTCCTATCGAAGATCGTTCGTACTCATAGAAATCAATTATACTGTATGTTTCTTTAAAATATAAACAAAGTAGCACTAAGGGGCAGTTTTGGTTTCATACGTATTTTGCCCTGCAAATTCAGGCTGTGAGCTGCCGGCTGATTGCTAAGTTTTCTAACCACTGCATACGAAACACCTGGATACTTCATATGCTGATATACTCATCATTAAAGATGTATTCTTGAATACCTTCACTGTCATGAGTTCTATATTATAAAAACGTTAGCTAACTTTAAGTCAGCTAGCTTAATTGCAAGGAAGGTGAG
>JAQGAE010005692.1:0-10966 GCA_034696685.1 Julus scandinavius
ACAAAAACGATTAAAATTAACCGTAATTACAGCAGCTTTTATATTTTCACTGCTTACTTGTCCAAATGTGTTTTTTTCTGTGATTGTGAACAATTTTTACTTTAAAACATAAATTTAAACATGTTTTTTATTTAAAGATTTTATTTTATGATTAATGAGAAAATAAAAATATTTTCCAAAAACATTAATAGGGGTATGCTGGGACATGTCCCACTGTACCCCATAATGTTGTGATCCAGTGTACCCCGTATAACCAATTTGATTTTAATAAAGCCTTACAGCTGACCACATGGCTAATTAACACAAACTTTAGTTTGATATTATAGCTAAATATATATATACTTGTCAATAGTTTATTGCAGCATTACTAATGTTTTATAATTACACCTAGAATAAAAATTCAATTGAGAGTTGAATAATTACTTTTCAATAGCAAAAACTTTAACTGCAGATATTGTCTTCTATACTAGTGTCAGATCGCAGACATTTTGGTTAATGAAAGAGTACTGCATACAGCTTCTTTGCTAATCAAAAGTATAGGGTTGCTGATAAAACCTGATTTTATAAAGACATTGTCCCACTGTGCCCCGGTCTCCCTTACTTTATTCATTGCTGCTATAAACTATATGTTTTGGTTGATTTCGGGTTTTTGTCTTTGTGCATGGAGTTTCATTTCCGCTTTAAACAACCATCTTATTTCACTGACGCGTTTCTAGGTCTTGACTAAGAACCCAATATTCGTGTACTGTCAAGTATAGGCTTCGTTAATCTGGCAATCATTCTGTTTTCCCAGAAAGATCATGAAGACCAATTATAGCATCCTAGTCTCCCACTATTAACATACAATATTGCTAGCCTGGTTGCCGCTTGACAATGAATGTCATTGTTAGTACATGTGAAATATGATAATTTGGCAAGAAAAACTTTAAACTTAAGACTTAATCTACTGAAGCTCTTTTTGCTTTGCCACATATTTACTGCTTGAGCAAAGTTTAAATACAAAACTCATGTTTGAAATTATATTTAAAAAAAAGCTGTAGAACACCTTTCATATGCAGCAGATATGACAAATACACATATGTAGAAGATCGTTCCTTCAAGTTTCTAGTTGTATGTCCATATATGAAAACGATTTTTCTATCCATAAATCATTATAGACCTCTCGGAGCAAACATTTATGGCGTGTCTAGCCAACGTATTCATTACCTTCCTCTTCTTTGGGTGACAATACTCAACATCCTTGCTTTCTCGAGTAAATGGACTCACATGACATGGCCAGTTTATGATATTCAACTAGGAGTTCAATTTCTGTTATGTCCAAACATGCGCAATTCAAATTACCAAATTTCAATATACTCAATATATAAAGTTCGCTTTTCTTAAAACTCGTACTTCTAGAAATATTTCTAGACATGATTTCTTCAATAAATGAACAATGGCATAATATGTCAGGCTCATGCTGTATATGGCCATACACGTTTCCAGACATGCCAGATATTGCCAAATATCACCCAAGAGAATCTGTCCTCTCTAAGGGAGGGCAGGGCGACTTGATACATGGGATAGCTAGTTAGTGTCATCGTTATATCTACCCTCATTAGGAAATCGTCAATATTATTGAAGTTATAGTATACCTGTCCAATAACCGATACCAATTAATCTGAACCGATACCGGTACAATTAACTAGATGCTAACAAACTTCAAAAGGGACTTTTAAATAAAACAGAAATTACATCCTGTGCGAATTTCACATAAAAAAATATTTGAAATTTGACCCCAACTCTTAACAGATCACCTAAAATAGACTTGTTCAGCTCATTAAGAAGCATGAACTTCATCTGCACTAGGCGACACAGCAATAGATTAATTAATAATTTGATGCCAGTATGAAGTAACTGATATTGGGACAAGTAAGTTCAACATATTTGTAACTAATATTGAGTTGAATGACAAGGCTAGACATTGTCTGGCAGGAATTCGATACGGGCAGTCCAATCAATTCTGGTGCTTTAACACAATATATGCATTTTGGCAAAGTACTGCGCAGTGGCAAGTCGTCCATAGGCACTGTGGATCTGCAGCACCCCCAATCACTGATATCATCGATAACATTTAATATAACGAGTCTTTTTTTCTTTGATTCTTTCTAATTTTATTTATTCTTGATCTATTGTTTAATTTATTTATTTAACTCTTTAGCCATCCCCCAGTTAATGAAAAAAGATTTTAACAAATTTGTATGTAACTGTGCGTTTCACAGTTCCAGCAGCGAGGTGTTTGACTGTTGTGCGCATGCACACATAGGAAGCTGCACTCAGGGTTGCGAGCAAGAGGGACTGTCGCTCCCGCAGTTGTGACTGGCATGCTTCACAGCATTACCCTGCAGCGTTACTCCCATCACCCCCACTTATTTTTTCTACGAGCTGCCACTGGTACTGCGCAATGCTATCTTTATGCAGTGTTGATATATACAGCCTTGGTCAAAAGTCTAAAGCACCCCGAAAAGTCATGTATACGTCGAGAAATAAACAGTACCCTGGCTTGCAAATGTTTAGATATTTAATTCAATGTCATTACATTGCAAATTTAGTATTTCGTCACTCCTCCTTTGACTCTTATCACTGCAGCTTCCCTTCGTGGCATTCAATTATAAGAAGAGCTTTTTTACATAGCGTTTCGTCTATTCTAAAGACATAAACGAAAAAAATCTGATGTTATTATTGACTGTGAACAGGTTTTATATATAATATGTAGCTTGCAGGAAAACAAGCAAGATAAAATTACAGTTTTTTAAGACGAGATAAGCACATTTCTGAAGATGTAACTTAAGTTACATGTACCTTATTGTTTGTGATTATATCAAATACATCTTGTTTTATGTTTCTGTTCTTCTTTGTATGTACATATACATTGACAAAACTATTAAACGACATTTTTTAAGAATTATTCTCTATGTATTAAAATACAGTAACCACGAAACCTGCTAGTACATTCACATGCACATTGTATTCACTTATAAGAAGAATCTTCTGTCCCCCTTCATATTCGTATAAGTGAGACTCCACTGTATTTTCCAGTACATTGTGTTGAGGGGCAACCAGCTAAGACAATTACAATCAAATTTTTGTAGATAACATGCAACAAATGACTAGTTTTAGGGGGTGCTCCAGACTTTTGGCCAAGGCTGTACATAGCACGGAATACATACTATGACCACGTGTTACATGTGCAAATTTGCACCAACGATTGCCTTCAAAAGATGTTCAGTCCTTCTTATAATGTACTCTTGCACATTTATTAATGAACTGACAAGAGCGCTGTAGACTGTAATGTGCAAACAAAGCAGAAGAACATAACATGCATTGTTGTCAACTGAAGATATTTGAATATGGTCAACACAAATACACTCGAGTCATAGTGTAATATATATATTTATATGGAATGTGACTCATTACAATACACGATTATGATAATAATATATATATATATATATATATATATATGTCAATGACTCAATGTGTCACATTCGATATATGGCAATAGCGAGGCACATGGAAACAATTACTGTGTGTGAATTGTATGTCCAGTCATAATCCTTCAGATGGCTGCTTCGCTCCAGTGCGAAGTTGCCTCTCGACTAAACACAAGGACCACCGGTCCTAACCTGCGGCGAAAATTCATCAGAATGGTAAAACTAACCTGTCTCATAGTATATGACATTTTCTGTCATTGTCCATACATGTACACAGAAATACAGTATGTACGCCTCCTATATAGGAGGCGTAAGTACACATATTGATGTAACAGAAATTCGATGCATATGAGCATACAATGACCATATATTTATAAATAAAAATTCAATAATTGACCTCCATATGTGTCCAATGTCTGATAAAGTACTTAATTGTCATTTTCCATATATATTATTATTATTTTGTCCACCCCTGTAGAACATAAGCAGAGTTGTCCTGGGGTGTGACACACCAATTGTACAAGACACTGTCCTTATATCCAAACGCAGAAGGCTTCATCACGTGATGAATGATAAAAAATTCAAGGATGTTTTGGGTGTAAGGCAGGTTGCTGCATGCTAATAGACTAATATTGATGTCTTGGTGACAGGTCGATGTAACGATTAGAAGGCAGTGCCGACCTTCTAATAGCAGTTGCCTTGAATATTTTGTTTTTTTCATTTTCAATGTCCCTGGTGGGCTTTGGCACTCGCTTCCAAACACTAACATTGTACAATGGTTACTTGAATTCAGTTTTTTTCCTTGTTATATTCGCAAGATCAATCTAGGTTCTCGCACGCAAGCTTTCTAGTTATTGATTTTTCACATAGAAACCAATATTATGGCCTGTAAACAACAATTTCCAAGCATGATTAATGAAAATTGAATGTCCTGTTGCTGACTAGTTTTATTCTCACGGTATTATTGTCAAATTAAATCAGGGGCAGCGCTAGTAACTACTTTGGGGCTGGAAAAGTAGATATGGGAAATGTTATATGTGGACATAACAGAAATTGTACATAAGTACATGCCAGTATATAGGGTATCCAGTAAAATTTCTGATAAACATTCAAGTATATTTTCAGGATTCAAGACCAATCTTATAAATTTCCTATCACCCCTCCCACTACTAAATCCATAGTCGTTTTTACAGATAGAAAAAACGTTCTAGATAGTTGGAAACATTTTTGTGCTATTTTTTTTGTCGGATTTTTCCGATTAACGGAAATTTCCCGACGTCGACAGCGACGACAGGAGTTGCAGCATAAACAGGTGTTTAACACAAATTGTAAGAATAATTTCCATATTTTCCTACAGGGCATGTATAATATATGTTCACGATATTTATCAAACGAGATTATACGTCGATCTTTCTCTATATTTTCCTTGGTGAATTATTTATATATGGCACATATTAAGATAATGTCAAGCATGGACATATCAGAAGTTGGATACACTGTATATGCCTATAAATGGCAACTGAATCAATAATTTATCATTTAGAATAATTGGCTATTTCTTGCAATGTTTGCTGACATACATGGGGCATGTTATATATTCTTATACTGAATATCAACATACATGTTCCCAGACATATCTAGTGTAGTCTAGTCTAGCAAAGCTTTGTGCTGTCATGCACATACAAGATAATATAATTGCATAAATAAGCAAAACAGCAACTTAATTTGGACGAAAGCATTTTTAATATCAAAATGTCATGTTGCACATCTTTTATGAAACGTCATCATGTAGGTCAAATGTCACAAAATCCTGCAGCCTGTTGCGCTTTCTTTGCAAGTCATGGCTGCACCTTGGAATACATATTAATAAGTTATATATTAGGCAATGACTGTGCAAAACAATCGGTTAACTCTGTGCTTAATGCTGATTGACGGCTAAGTTTGGAAGGTTGTGCTGGAGAGGCTTGATCTGCCACCTCATGTACATTCTTGGAGTGAGTTAGGGTTGTAGGGCGCACGGGCAGCTGATTCAATAAAAGTGACCACACAAATGAGCAGAGATAAGCGTGCATAACTGCATGGTAGATGGCATAGGCGTCTGTTATGACACCATAGATGGTAAAGGTAAAACTATGCCCCAGTTCTAATGGAACATTTTAAGTTGGCTGTTACTGGAGACCTTGGCCAGGAGGAGTCAGGGAAAAAGAAGAACAGTGGGTATAGAGTGCCGAAGGTGATTCTTGAGGGCTAAAGGGATGTTAAAAGGCTTGAAGAATGAAGAAAAATCAGAACTGATGAGAAAAGCACAACTCAAACAATTCCAAAGATCTCCAGTCAGCAAAAGACTGGTTGACAGAGCTGCATAACACAAGCAGTTCACCAGGAAAAAATGGTCCAGTTCTAAAGAAATACCTTTAGTCATTGCTGGGGGATTATGGTCAGGATGAGCAAGTGATGCAGGATGAACAGTGCTAAAGGGCTGCCAGAAAGCTTGAGGAACGTAGGAAAGTAAACTGATGAGAAGGGGACAACCCTTATCTTGTGAAGGATCAAGACCTAGGAAAGGTTGAAAGAGGTTCAAGAAGCCATACAGCGTAGATGCCAGGACTGCATAGCGCCGACAGTCCACCAGGAGATTGGCGACAGATAGTGGTGCATTGCACATTAAAGATATTCTGTAGGCTGTGGGTCTCCAAAAAGCAGCTAGGTGCCCATCAGCCAAGTGTGTATGACATACATAGAGACTTGGGAATAACGATTGAAGTCATAAAAAAATATATATACAATTTGGCTAATAAGGTAATGCATTGCAAACCTATAAGATATACATAGTGTTTAGTATATGTATACTTCAAAATTAAGCCATTCAGCTGCTAATTTTGGTAAACAGAGGATCTGACCTTCTTCGTCTTGAAAGATTCAATTTTGGTAAACAGAGGATCTGACCTTCTTCGTCTGCAGTGCTTTCCTAAAATATGTAACCTTTAAACTAAAATCGTGTCAATGTGCCATCAAAGTACAAGTGCAGCCATACCATGCAATATGGATGCCTTGTAAACTTCTCAATTTTCTCGAAAACATACGATAAATCAATATTTGGCAAAATTTCCTTAATATTATCTCAAGGTTTTCAGGTTTCTAGAACTTCAAATTAGAAAACAAAATGAGTTCTGCCTGAATCTATCATTTCAAACTGACGAATGATTGATTTTCAATGGTAATTACAGTAGCTTTGGTCAATGGCAATTTAAAGATTTTGTAGTCATATGAGCTGTCAGGCACGAGATGTTGAAGCCAAGGTTAGTTCAAATTACTTGTCAAATCTTAAGGGCTCAGCTTATGATGAAATCGCTCCAATCATCAGGGTAATGCAAGTTTGAAATGTTTACTACTATAACGCCAAAATTGTAAACATGTACTAAACGTTTACAACCACATTCTAAGGTTACTGAGGCTGTGGAAATTAGAACTATTAGAAATATTTGATGTTCACAACTTATGTTTCATAAGAACCGGTGTCTAGAAAACATTTTTTTTTAATTGTTGCAGCAAAATCTGCAAATGTTATAACCAAATTAAAAAAATTCAAAAAAACTAACTTTCGTCTGAATCTGAGGATAATTAGATGATTAATAATTAGAGGATTAACCTTAGAATCTTTCTTATTGTATTTCCGGTTTTCTTTATCGTTTAATAATGACCTACAGTGATGTTAACTGTGATAACTTTACATTCCTTCACCAATCAACATTTTAATTGTTTCGGAATTTCGAAGGATTATAATACCTTTATTTTTCTAAGCACATAAAAGCCCCCCAATTAACGTCCATTTGTTAACAAAATGTGATAACATAACTTTGGTTATATGACAATTGTATGCAATATCCTTGGTATTACTTCACGATAAACTTTTAAAAAGTCATTGTTGATTAATGCATTCACTCTGACTTTAATCGATGCAAAACCTGTGTCCAATGACTATATTTTTGGATGCGAGATGGTAGAAAATGCTTTGCCAGAATATTAATTTGTCAGTGTTTATACAACATAGTAAAACGGTTATCAACTTCCTCATTCTGCACGTTATCTGTACATAAGCTAGTAGCAAGATAATATTTCAGATATGATTATTATGATTGCGGTCCTTTGTTACCAGTTTTACTAAAATGTGCAACTCATTACCGACGATGAACGAATTCCCAAATCAAAACTGGCTCCTGGATATGGTCCGTAAAACTTAGTATCATTCAGCATCAAAGTCTAAATGTACACTACACAGCAGGTTTAATTTCAATGCATTTCAAAATTCATTTTTAAACATTTTCAGAAATACATTTTCAATGTCTCAATCTACGTATATGCATTGCTAATGAATTTCTTTTCCATTTGGGCACCTACAGTATAACCCTGTTAATGACTTTTTCAAAGGCCCACAGAGTTAGGAATTTCTTAACTGGAAATACTAAGACAAAAAGACATGTGAACAAATCAGTTTAGAGTTAAGAGCCCAGATAATTATGTCAAATTTGACGATAAAATACTTCAGTGAAGGGTTACAGAAGGCTTTATTTGTAAAAGAAAAATTGACTACACTACTGCTGAATATCAATCTGAGATAAGTTTCGAAACAAGAACAAATAATTACAAATACATGTATGTAAAAATACTTTTGTAATATTTCTTTTTATATCGTAAACTTGGAACTTATCTAGTATAATCAATTACATTTCCCCCTCCCACATTCACAGCATATTTACATAACATAACCCGAGAATAAGGAGATTTGACAGCATGCCCATGTATGACATTTTCCAGAACCATATAGGTAATCTGAAAACTTCTAGATATTTGCTCCAAATATATGGTCATATATATGCATATATAACATATTTTAAAACACATGTCCAGTGCGACATGCATTACAGTTATCTTTTATATTATTTGTATCCCTTTTTATCATTTCTCTACACAATTATAAACACAAGTTGACTATTATAGGTTATTATATTGATATAAGTGTAAAAATTGGCATTTGATATAAGGGTACAAATTTCTATGTTCCTATATGGTAGATTTCATATATGGACATATAAGAAATTGGACACAGTGGACTGAAATATGGCATGCTTAATTGTCCATAAATAGTCATATATGCGAATGTACGTCCATAGTCTTAAAATGCAAAATAGGACCAGACAGGTTTTTTAACATATATGGAAACAAGACCATACATTATTTTTCCACACGGGTACGTACATAAATAGACAATAGAAATTGGGCAATAAGTACATTATGCCTGAGTGTACAAAATGTCCCTTGCTATATACCTCAGTAAGTGTCCACTTATCTATTATGTCCATATATATGTCTGATAAGCTATATATCACCACTGATTCACCAGCCTGTTTATATACCCCTATTCTTCTTATGAACATGCATATATAGGGGCATATAGCGATATTAAAACTTTGAGAAAAATTATTGTCCACATCTACATAACACGTCGCCATATATATGTTTTCAAACAGGTATGGGCATATATGATCTTATAAAATTTCCCTACCTCCCCTGGCAATACAAGTGCAAACGTACCTCATCACCCCAACGCAAGATGTCCCCTTGCCTGTCTTTCAACTTGTGGTACAAATTGATAAACTGGATAATTCCATGTGCACGAACGTGATCGGCGTGTTCCTTCGTTTCTTCCCAGCTCAGAGGTGATCCTTCAGTCAGGAGCCCCATTCCAGTCTTTTTAATTAAACTTTGTGTTTTTCACAGCAACGACAAATAAAGAGAACCTAGTTGCAGCTGCACTGCGACTACACTGAATGGTGCAACAGAATTTCATTCAAAATAAATACCACTCAGCTGTTGGGAGAATTTGATCCAATCACGTAGCGAAACGAAGCCAGCTAAACCTCTATATAACGTCACAAGCTATTAATTGGTCAATCGCAGTTAAGAACAAGTTGATTTTATTATTAATCACAGTTAAAATAAGTTTAAATTACGTAAAACATCTCAAAATTACAAAACGTGAACATGATTTTGTTTTACCGTGGAGTATTCTGGGAATTTTGAGTAATGCTGTCATTACATATTTTTCTACGGAGCCCCATTGTGTCTTCCAAAGAAAGTTGAATTGCTAGTATTAAAATTGAAAGATACGTGTAGTTGGTTGTGAGATCTGTATAGACACTGTCCTTAACAGGGATCATTTAATATAGGAAAAATAAATATGAGAAAGCACCAAGCTTATTCTTGGACATGATGCTCAAGGTTGCAATAATAAGTTTTGTTTAGGGTCATACTAGGGAGGGACACATGCAGTGAGTTAATTACGATTAATCAGTACAACGTTTTATTTGGGACAGAGATCAGAAAAGTTATACGTGATTTCCCATTCACAAACTGGCCATAAACTGAATAACATGGGCGTGGATCAACTCTACCTATGCTTTATAGTATACGTACATGTATCATTTTCAGTCAAAATAAACTAAATTTTCGCTACAAAATTGTAAAACTTACTTCCTAGATGATCATGTAAGATCAAAGGAGATTCCAATGTTTCCTCCTAATTGAATTAAGTACGAATTTACCGAATATTCATCAAAATTGTTTAATTTGACAGTCTGGTGGGAGCTGTTCAAAAACGACGTCAGCAAAAAATTTAACATCTTGAACACGATAATATGAAACAAATATTAACCATAAAGCATTCCTTAGTAATAATTGAACAAAATAAAGGTCATATTAATAGAAAAGAAGTTAAAAATTGTCAAATGAATGAGTCAAAACAAATATGACATAAGTCGTGCATGAACGACCCTCGAATCTTTTTTCCACCACGAGCGTGTCTTATTTCAGCATTTTTAGAACATTTGCCGCCATTTACGTTTTGGGAACCGACCAATCAACGCAGAGTTGTATTTTTCAAACTGCCATTCAGCGTCGGGAATTTCAGAGCTATACAAGGCAAGTCCCGCCTATTTCCACGCAGTTTGCTTTTGGCTTTCGGTGATGTTTATGTCGTTTATATTTTCTCTGGATTATTTTGATTGAATTCCATGCGATTCAGGTAAGAAAGAAGCTGATTTGCTATTGAGTATAATGTGAACAGTAGTTTTCTTTAAGTTGTTTCGATGTTCGGTTTTTAGTTGTTTTTCACGTACTATATATTTAAAAAGAACTAAAATCTGAAGGTGCTAATATTATCGTGTTCGATTAAAGATGTATTAGTTTTTTTGTTTATTTTATATAAACTAAAATTTTAAACGTTTACTCGTATGTAAAATGTTTTATAAGAATAATAAATATACTGTGAGCATCAAAAGTCTTCATCCAAACCATATTTTCAGATGTTTATAGTTATAAAATAAAAACTTCATTATGAAACTTAAAAATTATTTTACTATTTCTTTATTGAAGTGTTCTAAACATCATGTAAAAGTTTCAGGTCAAAGTAAATTCATTTAACTTAATTATTAACA
>JAQGAE010005693.1:0-10965 GCA_034696685.1 Julus scandinavius
ATTGCTGATTTATCAAGCTATTTTAAACAATTTTTATTTTTATTTAATCTCTTTTTGTTTGGCTGTGAGTGTGTTTTTTCAAATTTCACCAATTGAAAAAAAAGGGTTGTGATACACCTTAATCAAGCCCAATTCTATCGAGCAAATTTTCGCTTTATTTTTTTTTAAAACTGCTAACATTTTTAGATTATTAGTTTGTTATAAATTTTATAGTGTGAAATGCATTTGATCAATGACTAAACTACAAACAGGCGGGTTAATAGACAATATGGGACGCTTAATATAGCATTTATGCAATTATTTTTTTGCAAAACTATGTTCGCATCTTATATTGCAAAGTGACAATATTGGACTTCTACACTGTAAATTGAAAATTCAAATAAACTCATAAAAATGTATGACAAGGTGCATGCAGATTGCAAACTAAACGGATTTGAAATATATGTAGTTTCCTATGTCAATTGTGAAGAGTAAACTTTTTTTCTTCCGTTGACAATGTATACGAAATATGCATTTTTGCCAGTACCATACCTTCATTTTTGTGTTGCAAAATTTCACCATTACTTAAATATGGATTTAGTTCCCCGCGTTATTACTAAATGTGATCATGATTTCCATAGGTATTGAGCTAAGGTGATCAAATATTCGTGGCTTTTCACGGCAAGCATTCTTGCTCAGAAATTTCTATTTCCTCTTCTCGTTTCAATTTTTATTGAAGATGGGCCTCTTGTTATTGCATCACTGTGCCTATCGAGCTATTCCGTATTCAATTACTTTTGTATTTGTGAAACTTCCATCGTTTCCCCCACCCTCCTTTTGGCCGTTAAGAAAGGAGAGAATAACCCAGGGATGAATTGAGTTTATCTGCGTAGTTGTAAGGAGGAGACTCAACCCCTTTGAATCCCGAAGAATCTCGTTAATGTTCACTGTAGCCATGCGAAACTGCCTTTTGTTGGATGTTGGGAGTCTCGCGGGATTCCGCACCGTACGCTCAGGTTTTAGTAGCGTGTCTGCGGCGCTACGTTGTCCGAGAGGAACGAGAGTAATCGTTCCACCGTGACAGTCCGGGGGGAAAATAGCACGAACAGCGCCATTTTTCATGCCATCTTGCCATCTTGAAGTCCACTGGTCAGTAGGGACGTAGGCAATTACGTTGTCACAGTCAATGCCCAGAGAGCCTTTGGACAATGATCCTTATCTACAGGCGTTAAATAACACAAATGGCTGGCTAATTAAAAAAAAAAGAACGCTGGCAGGAATAGTGGGGATGAAACGGGGCGCTAATTGGGTCGCTTTTGGACCTTGTTTTTGCCTGGTTTCCCTTCTATGCCAGTATCATCTCTCGCTTTCATTTGTGCTGCGCACCATAACAAAAGCTATTAATTTCCAAAAGCAACAATGCCATCTCTGGCCCAAATTAATATTGCTTGCTCCATGCAGTACTATTGTGCGTTAAGATGGCGAAAAACAATGCGAGTCCACTCTCTTAATGGAATCCACGCCCACTGAGCAGAAGTCCGTTTCGGATCCTCCTTCCGTGCCAACTCTGGAAATTGATTTACATCTGATTCCGAGGAAATGACGCCATGGATTTCGCCGAAATTTGGTGGTCTGATAACAGTCAAAATGATTTGATGACATTAACAATGCGTTGTCAACAATCTTAGTGACAACAATAAATGAAGAGGTTTCTGTAGTGAAGCATTACTTCTTAAATTTGTGCTTAATTCGGTCATGGTGGTGTATTTTCAATGTTTTGGGTGTTTAATGTAGATATGTTTTAGGTGAACCGTATATGATGTTTCAAGGTTATCCAAGACCTGGAAAACCTGAAATTGTCAAACATTGTAAAAGTTGTAAAACATTGATTACATTTGTTTGCGCATAGCTTGTAGTTAAAAATGTTGAACCGTATGGTATTTCAATGATGGAAAATCTGGAATTGTCAGGGAAATTGCAAAGCATGGAATACTCAAGCAAAATAAATTTATTTTGAAAAAGTCAAGGAATTCTACACGTATACGTTTTGCATTTGCTTTTCCATAGCTTGTAGTTGACAAAAACTTCAAGAGATGGCAACCTATGTCAGCTTTGAGACTATACTAGAAATGAGGAATTCCCTTTTAACTCATTTTAGGAGATTTCCTTTTTTAATTCAGTTAGGGGATTCCCCAGTTTCAACATTGCTCCAAGGAATGCAAATCTTACTTGAAATTTGGATTAGTGATTATTATTTAAATGAAATTATGAGACATGGGGAATCCTTTTACAAAAATATACTGTATAATAACCAATAATTGTACATGCTGAATTCCTTACATTGGCACATGCCATATTTTTAAATTTTCAATCGTGAGGGAAATTTCAGTTTTAAAAACAATTTCGTTTTTGGTAAAACATTTACCGTATTTTACGGACTATAAGACGCACTTTTTTCTTCAAAAAATTGCCTCCAAACTTCAGGTGCGTCTTATACTGCGACTATATATAACACGCACATTTTTTTTAAAAAAATTGCTTAAAAATTAAGGTGCGTCTTATAGTCTGTAGCGTCTTATAGTCAGTAAAATACGGTATTTCAGGAAAATTCTGCTAAACACATTTTGACGTGGTATTCCATTGAACTCAGTGCAGTTTGCTTAGAAATTTTATATGAAATATAGGTAAAATTCATATGCTCAAATGAATTTTACGGGCAAGTTGCTCTCGATTCAATGGACACCCAGCATCAACGTTAAATTGAATTTCTGATAGCTTGGGGCTATCCTTTAGAAGTGCATTCCATGCAATAAAAATGACCACTAGTATGGATCTGATGTATCCCAGAACTCGATCAAGGCGTTTGAATTGTCAGTTCCACCACCTCTTACAGATACAATGTACGTTTGAAAATTTTTGTCAGAAATTTTAGAATTTTGAACTCTTGATATGGGTATTCAAAAATAATCATTAGTATTCATTAGCCCTAATATGCACGTGGGGCTTAGCTCACCTACCAATTGGGATTAGAAGTAGTTGTTGTTTGTGGCCAGTGTCTTGATGTAACAAACTGCTACAGTTTAACCAGTCTTAATGAAAAAAGTGATGACTAAAGCCTGCTCCTGCTGAGTTATTTAGAAAGTAACTCGCATTAACATCTAATAATCATATAACAGGTACTAATTTTGACGTCACACAATCTCATTATTATTACAGAATGTCCAATTAACAGAAACTACTTTGGGAAGTTTCAACTATATTTAAGCTCTTTTGGGGATTGCACGAGGTATCGTTTAGGTTATATGCGCTAAGAAGGAAACTGTATTTCAATTAAACCTATTATGTCTACTTAAAAATTACTGTAATTGCATTTCTGCATGCATATGGACTTCCAATAAGACAGTTGCAGGCTGTGGCGTTTCTAATTAGCTGTTAATTAGACAAGTATGCTTGTATCGTGAAATGAAATTGTTACGATGTGCCTGTTCTGCATATGCTCTAAATTTCTAAATATTTTGAAAAAAATCGTAATCTAATATTTCCGCCGTTGCTGGGTTTTCTGTTTCGGTAGTCGCATATGGCGTGGGCCACAACCATAACAAATTGAAATGCATGTGTTCAAGTTGAAAAAAATTAGTTACATGCAATTGGGCTTGTTCTATGTTTGTATAACCTTGCGATACGCGTTCAAATTTATTTTTCTGATTGATGTGATTATTGGTATGGTGTAATTTACGCTGAGTCCTTCATTGTTTTGTATTTTACTGATGTTAATATGTATGTAACACATAACTGAACAGAACTGAACTAAAATTGCTGCATATCCTTCGTGACAGACCGTCCAAAATATGGTTGAAAAGCATTGCTGTATTTTTAAGTGAAAAACCTATGTTTGAAATTTACTTGATTTTGTACAGTTTTTGATGTGTGAATTACTTTTTTAATTACTTAATAATTCATGTTTTTGTGGTTTTTAATATAATTATATTCAGTTATATAGTTATTCAGATTCATTCATGAAATATGCATATATCTCCCGAATTCGAAAAATTGACTATAGTTATAATTTAAAAAACACCAAATAATTTCAAAAAGATATAAAATTTATAATAAAAAGTGAAAAAATTTGATTAAAGATGATGATAACTATAGATTAACAAATGTGCGTATACGAATACTGGTTTATAAAAGTTTACAATTCACAACTTGTCTAAGTGCATCCTGTGCAAATGACAAACCTCTCTAAGAGCATAAAATTTGGCGGACCCGCGTGTATAAATGAATCTGTCTAAAATCATAACCTGTCTAAAAACATATTTTTCACCGGTCACAAGAGTATGCTTTTAGACAGGTTCTATACTGAACTCTGGCGACTTAAATTTCGTGTGGCGAATATTTTTCATCAATTCAAAAACTTTTTATCTTCATTTTGGAATGTTAATGACTTGCCTGATTATAATGTTAAGAAAATATCCAAATTTTGCCTTTTCATTCAGCTCGAATTTGCAAGATGGCATGTGAATGACGTACACACATCATTGATTGCAATTTCTGGTAGACACCAGAATAAGTTAAATATGGTTTCTTGGGTAGGATATTTCAATTTCTGGCAAAGAAACAAAAGCCATTTGAGTGAAAAGGGGGAAAAAAGTAACAAAATTGCAGTACACGGATATTCATAAACAACGGTCACCGAAGCGTTTCCTTATTTTTTTTTAAAGAATCCGTTTTTCTCTGGATTATTGCCGATTGAACGTCATTGGCATGGGCTTTTTTCTTTTGCCCTTGAAAGCAGCCAATCACTCGGCTTTAGTAATGCGATCGTCCGATTTGTTGGGACCTAGCAGGAGGAAATGGGTTTAAGCGTAAATCGGATGTCGTTTCTTAGCGGCGTCTTGGTCACTGCCCCCTCCTCACAAACATGACCATCAAATAAATGTCAAGATTTGTTGTCATGGAGACAACAAACAGCGTTCAGTGGTGCGCGAAGCTTGGACAGCTTGTCACATTAAGCTTTCCGTAAGGGGCATCATGGGAAAACTGGGTCCCGAGCACCCTAGCGGAGGCTTAATTTTATCCGCTTTGGCGAAATTTATTAAATTAATAATACGGTGTTTGACTAGTCTTTAGACAATGCAGGCCCTTTGCTGAATCAATACGCGCCGTTTCTTGTTTATCTTGGCAATCAACCAGGCGTTAAGATCTGTGAAAATAAAATAAACAAAAAAGTAGACTGAGGGACTACTGGGGGACGCAAAACATCGTGATAAGCAAAATGAAATATCGTCATGTGGTAACGGAATATTATTGGTAGCGGTGAAATAATGTGTGGAAACGTGAGGATTCTAGCTGACTCTCCTGTTTGTGGTGCCATCTGCTGGGCTGCCAGAAACATACGTTCGATTAAAAAGCGCTTTTTAAGATTGTATCCATGAAATATCCTTGGAATATTCAATGATCTGCATATACGGATGTTGTAAAAAATTCTGGTTTATATTTTTTTCAAAATAAAAGTATAGTTGAGAATTCCATGCGATGTGAAATTATACTTTAGATAATAATTTTAGTTGAAATCAGAGTGCTATTTTTGCATGTTAACCTAAACTACTGCATATTTTACACTTTACTCGGTGAGGGATAAATCAGATCCTCTCGAAAATCTTAAATATGGCAGCATTTAGTTAAAATCTGATTTTACAATTGAATAGGAGACAACACGTGAAGATTTCATAAAACATGTGGCACTTGACATTGCAGATAGATTTCACGGTTCGTGCGATATTCAAATTTTAGCCGTTAAGGATATGGCTAAAAACCTAATTAAGAAATTTTACAGTGTCGTAAAATTAGTGTAATTTGAAACTTTGCGACATTAAATTATATAGTCAAACTGAATGAATATCTGATTTGCTAGAACTACAAATTGTTTTTGTTTGTAAATAAATCTTTAAGTTTGTAAAGATGGATATGTAGAATTTTTAAAAATGAAATCAGATGTTTCATTTTCAGTTACCCATATTAAGTTTTGTAAAATTGTAATGCATTAATGGTAATTTATAACTGGCAAAACTCTCCCCAATAGAAGTTTGCTATATACGTAATTAAATGTTCCAACAATAATTTCACGAAGCTCTACAAGTTTTTAATGAAGATTTTTTCCATCTCTTTAATGACAACACTCAATTGCACGAACTGACAAATTGTTGTACAGTGTAACATGCAACATGTATTCTGGAATCCTCAAAAGTTGTTTCTCCATTCAGTTGATGAATTAGATTCTACGTAAATGTTACCATAATGAAAATATTCGAGAAGCATACTGGATTATGCCGTAACTAATGACGTCTAAGCCTGTCTAAACTAGGTGAATTAATTAGCAACATGTAGTGTTATATTCTGATACCATATTTTATTAAAGTACCTCTGGATGTAACGTGAAATAAAACTACGGTGATGTAAAATGTAATTGTTTACAGAATAATTTTTGTTTTTGAATAAGTCTTAAAGTTTGTAAAGATTGGTATTAGAATTTTTGTCTTGCGAGAAAACGAAATATATAATTCACTGTTTAAAAATGAAATTACCACAGAAATCAGAAATTTATTTTCAACAGTTCGGTGCTTTTAACAAGGATTTTTACTGTACTTCAACTTTGAGAATACATGAGCACTGCAGACATGATACAAAGGGACAACGCACCACCCTGTAATCCATCGCATTCTTCCTTGAACTCTGTAATGGTCTAACGACGCGCATGCGCAGTGCCATTCAGTTCAGTGCACGGTTTGGTGCACCCCACTATTCCACAAGAGCATTTGAGGAATGTTAGCATATGCTCTCTTATATGGCTATTGCCTTAATCAACTTCCAACTCCCATGAATTCGGCCATTGAACGAATTGCCAGTCTACTAGCGTACGTGCATAAGCAAATACAATACAGCAGTCGGAACAGACTGCGGTCCGATAACAAACCGAATTCCTATAAACCAATTTTTGTCCTGAATACGTTTACGTCGGCCAGGCATTGGCCGCATTTGCTCTCATCGGCGAATGCGGCTATAAATTGAATGTATCGCCTCACGCACCCACAATGTGATCAATGGCTGAACACAAAGGAATTTCCAGTGGCGACTTTGATGGAGATTTTTCTACTGTGTAAAATGGGGATCTTTTTAAAATATGTCTGCAAATATTCACCTAACCTACCTTCGGCCTGTTGTTTTGAAAAGGCGAATCTTTGAAACCTGGTTGTTTATCAAAAAATCCTCGTCAAAATGTCAAGGGTATCAGCTCCTTTCTCAAACTGAAAAAGCAACTTGAACGAACCTATTATATATCGTGAATGTAGGCAATCAGTAAGTGCTGCTGTGTAGTGCAGTGAAAGTGTATGTTAGAGCCAGCAAGCTAACGTCGTTTTGTTAACAGCCTTGAACCGTCATTTTTAACGAATTTTGCGATCAGGAAGCAAAGCATTCAAAGTTTTACGCCATGTTCACACGATGCGGTTTTCTTGACTAATCGGAAATTACGCTGAATATTTGCTAACCGGGTGTAGTGTTTGCACACTATTCAGTTTCGAATGTTGTGCCACCCACATGGAAAAGAAATGCATTTCAAAAATGCATATACTAGATTGAGACACTAAAATGCATTTCAGAATGTATTTTGAAATACATTTGTAAATGCGTTTTTAGAAATACATTTCTGAAAATGCATTTCAAAATGCATTTCAAAACGCATTTTTAAATACATTTTTAGAAATGCATTTTCGGTGTCTCAATCTATATGTATTTTATATGCATTGCAAATGCGTTGCAAATGTATTGCAAATCATTGTAAATGCATTTCTGTTCCGTGTGGGCATACATATCCAAAAGTATAAAGCCATACATGTCGAAAAATATTCAAAGTCAAACAATTTGCACAACTGATAAAAAGTCAAACATATAAAATATTTCGAAGTTAAACGAAGTGAAACCCATACGTTGTTTTATTGTTAGCCAAATCCGACCTTGTTTGAGCAAATTGGGGTAACTTGTTACATTTTTTGGCCACTTTCTTTAATTACAGTAGTTTTTTTTGGCCGTATAACGAAACATTGTGGTTCGTAAATCGAAACAGTGCCATAATTAAAAAAGGCCGTTATAGCGAAAGGCCGTATAGCGAGGTATATGTGTATTTAAATTGGCAAGATGACTTGTTCTTCAAATGGCATAATTTTGACACATGAGTTTACGAAATATAGTGCAAAAACTATTTTTTATTAAAAATCAATAGTTTAAAAAAATACATAAAAGAATAACTACATGATTCCTTATTTATTTGTTTATAAAGCAATTTACGAAATCACCATTCTTGATTCTTTAAATCTAATTATTTAAAACATTTCTTATATGCCCATTCTCCATTTGTGGATTCTGGAGTGTTTTTTTTTACCATAGCTAAAGATTGAACTAACCGCATTCGCAGTAAACAAACCCAGCTTACACAAAGTAGTAAACATGAATGTGATCTATCACAAATTACTAACTATCGTAAAAAAGTCTGCAAAAAACTAAAAACGTACATTTGCAATTACTTTAATTGAAGCAGAGCCGAAGCATGTTCCCCACAAGTCAATGTAGACCAAAGTACTTGCATCACAACAAGAAAGCATTGTTGTATTACTGTCAGCCCACACGGAAAAGAAATGCATTTCAAAATGCATATAGATTGAGACACTGAAATGCATTTCAAAATGTATTTTAAATGTATTTTGAAATACATTTATAAATGCATTTTTAGAAATACATTTCCAAAAATGCATTTCCAAACGCATTTTTAAATACATTTTTAGAAATGCATTTTCGGTGTCTCAATCTATATGTATTTTAAATGTATTGCAAATGCATTGCAAATCATTGTAAATGCATTTCTGTTCCGTGTGGGAGAGTGTATTAACCCCTTTTCCCTTGCAATAATACCCTGCCAAGGCCAGGCCATGGAGCTCAAAATAATCGCATTTACAAAGTGTAGAAGCAATCATTTTTCAATTCTGAAAATAAAATCGTCCGTCCCGTGACTTAGATACTGTGGCTCCAAACTGAATTTTTCTATTTCAAAATTGCGCCAGAAGAGCAATTTTTTGCAGGAAATTCAATAACTGATTATACGCGAACATGCCGAGCATACAGAATCAGCCCTGTCTGGATGCCAAGTTTCTCCTCCTCGTAGAAATTGAGCTAGTTGGTGACGTCATCGAAAACAGGTATCACTGCGAGCAGGAAAAAAAACTCCTAACGCACTGAGAATTCAATTATGCTGTACGCATCCACCGTTCAAATGATGAAATTTCATAAATCGATGCAAGAAAGCAAAAGTCCAAACTCAACAGCCAGTGTCTATATTTGGCCAATTTAACAGGAGCCTTCTACAGTATTTTTCACAAACATGTGATTTATAGGTAGAGACAAAACCAGACGGTAATCCTTTAAGGAAATTAAAAGCAATGACTATCGTGATTATAAACTGGTCTCATTCCTCCTGGTTTTCATCAGACATTTTTTTTTATGCTAATTTACAAATTTTTAGGAATGTACATAGAGAAGTAATAAAAACAACTTTGTTTATGTTCAGTATGCATATCATTTTTAATAAAATAAACCTTTTCACATTTTTTTGCAGTAAAAAGTTGTAACACATGTGCACTAAGGAATTTTAACTAAAAGTACATAAGATTTCTAAGAAAATTTAAATGACTAAAAATTATTAAACATTATACCTGGGTCGATTTTTCTAATTCTTCTAGCAGGTTCATATTCTTGACAAAAAAACCTGCCTTGGGCAAGACGGAAAAAATTTAATTGCAAGGATAACTAGAAAAGTATACCGGTATCATGTTGAATTTTCGATATTTAATTAATGCAAAAAGCAATTATAATTTGGAAATGCCTTTTATCTTGCGTTATTACTTTTACCGTCAATTGTGAACATCATACAATCATTAAGAACAACACGTGTTTTTACAAACTCTAAACATCTTCTGGCATTTTCAACCATTTTTGAAGATACTGGTACATTTTACTCAATAATGTCTTAGAACATCGATGATAGGAATTTTTAATCATTTGCAGTTCTTTTGTTTAACAAATGCAGATCCTTTTCAAGATTCTTGAATTTCTCACCATAATAACCACGAATATTCATTTTCTGAAAATTCTCATTTGTTGTTCAACTTTGTGCAATCCAGTTCTCTCCCCACACAAGAAAAATCTGTATCTTTGAAAAATTTGGTGTGATCCATATAGTCCACTCGTAATCGATCACAGGTATGCTATAATTATTTTTGTTACCAAGTCTATAGAATATTCTATTTTACTATACGCTAATATGATAATTTTAAGCAAGATCACATGGGTATATGGTTTTGGAAATTTTAGAACTAGGACTTGATAATTTTGAAAATATTAATCAGGCCTCCCTAGCTTACCACTTCACTGCACTACACGTCAGCACGTACTGATTGCCTACTTTCGCGATATACAGAGGATCGTCACTTTTTCAAAAAAATAATTTAAATATTTCATCACGTAATTTAGACTCCGAATTCTAAGCCTCCTGATCAAAAACGTTAGATTGTTGTCCATAACATGTACTTTCCCTGTACTGCCCAGCAGCACGTACTGATTGCCTACTTTCAGTGATTTACATAGGATCGTCAGTTTGCAAAAGTACAATTTAAATCGTGCGAGCACGCAATTAAGACAATGTTTTGCATCGTGATTGCAAATGTTTACGATACACACATGGCAGTTAGTTTGCAAAAGGACAATTCACGCGTCCAGACTCAGCAAATTGAACAACTCAATGGGAGGTCCCGTCAGCTGAACTTTGGAAGTATAAAGCCTGATTCCCCTGACAAAAGTCACTCCCCACACGGAAAAGAAATGCATTTCAAAATGCATATAGATTGAGACACTGAAATGCATTTCAAAATGTATTTTAAA
>JAQGAE010005694.1:0-10961 GCA_034696685.1 Julus scandinavius
AGCACAATTGCAAGTAGAATCCCAAGCACAATTGCAAGTAGAATCCCAAGCACAATTGCAAGTAGAATCCCAAGCACAATTGCAAGTAGAATCCCAAGCACTTGCAACTTATTTACCAAATACCAATCGCTTAAAATTTTTAAGAATCTTGGCCAGAATCCAGAAACACCAAGCAACAAACGAACTCCATGTTCTTTGAAAACTTAAAATTACAACAACAGCGTTCTCAAGACTCTCCAGGAAGTTTTCACAAGTATTTTCTCTAAAATCAAAACCTACCTCAGGTTGATCTCGATACAATTCCGGATTGATCTCACTCCAGTTGGTAATTGGTAGTAATCCAACAGATTTCCGAACAGTGTTATAATCCGACAATCCGTTATCTCTACCTCGCATGATGTTCAAGGCAGCCAAATCTCTTCTCGAAAAATCCAGAGGACCAAACAATTTGTCTGAAAAATATGTCAATAGTTAGTCTAGATACTGATACAGATTTGAATACAGAGTTTATTTATACTTGAAAGTGTCAGGAAAGAGTTTTAAGAAGAATATTTTTCATAATAGGTCAGCACCATCAGCAAGCAAGAAGATAAACGAAACAGTAAGAAATGCACTATATATGCAAATTACTTTCTGAGAGCTATAAAACAACTTTTTCTTAATAATTTAAAAATGCCCTCCTCATGATTAATGAAAATAAACATGTTGTTGATTACCATTGTACATTTATTATTCAGCTTCGTGGTTTTATTTTTTTGTAGGGGTAGGGGGAGGAGGATGAGGAGTGCATTAGTGGGTCAGGTCACACATTCTTTTCAATGATATGCACATGTTTGAAAAAAATGCTAATGTTATGATATTCATTACAACTTTCTTTTGTTCATCAAATCAGATGAAAAATGCATGACGCATGTTCTTTTTGTTATCAAATTCATTATTTATCAAGTTTTCATTTGAACCATTTTTGAAAATTGTTATCACAATGCCTAGGTTGTCACTTTTGTTTTCAATAAATTGTAAAAAAAAAAATTCAACATTTTTTTCTTTACTTTAATGACAAAATGAATTTTAAAAAGTTCACTGTGTTGTATTTTTCGAAATTCGTATTATGCTGAAGAAATATGAGAAGTTGAGGAACGAAATACAAACTGGTAAACGTTGCTCGAAAATATGAAATTTGGCAAAAAAATCTAAAAAGTCTTCACATGTATATTTCTAAAGAAGTTCAACCTGTTTTTATTTTTTCACAAATTGATTTTTATAAACAAGTTTCATTCTTCTCAAGACTCATGAAGTAAACATGTGGAATGATAAGCGTTTTGAAAATAAGAAAGTAACTTTTGTTAATCCAGAAAAATGCCACAACTTACAAGTTCAAATTTCAATGACTTCTATGGGTAAATTTTAAATAGATAGAAAAATAATTTTAAGTAAATGATAATGTATTATATATAAAGTAGGAGAACATGACTTTTCGAATATATTCATTGGCAGATTATTTGCTTTATAGCCATCTTCAAAATCGTATGTGCTAAATACGTCTTGATGACCTTAATTTCAGCACTGCTAGCAAAAAAATAAAGACACCAACGTTCCAAATGAATCGTTGGGGGCCAAACCCTCGAAATTGTGTACCCTTTGATAGGGTGCCTTTCAAATTAAATACATATAGAGAAAACTGCAGCTGTTAAAGATATTCCCTTTAATTTAGCAAATTCTTCTTTTTTTTTAAAGTAGAACGGTGGAAAACAGAAAAGGAGGGGTTGCTATTTAAATGGTCCACCAAGAGAAATTTTTTCTCAAATAGGACAATTGCAACAAAAGGCGTCCGTGCAAAATGCTGAAAACTAGGGCTCATTCATGCTAACTCTATAGAAAATATAGATTTTGCATTCCGAATATATATATTTTTTTATTTTTTGGGAGATAAAGGGGGTGCCAAAAGGTAAACAATGCCATCAGGACCCAGTGTGGCCCAAATTTGGCACAGAGTGAGAACGTTTTGCCCCACACATGTTTAATGCAGTTTGTGAGATCAGAACAATGGGGATTTGAATTGAGATTTAGGACGTTATTCAATAATTAATCTGGGATGTGGATTAAGGGGGTGAGCTCCAAAAGAGAAAACTGCGAAAGGGAACTTAATTTGATTTTTGAATTTATGGATTTAAAAAAAATACTCAATGGATTTATAAAATAAGGTATATTTAAAACAAAAATTTGTAATAAAAATCTGCTCTGTTGGTAAACTAAATATTTAATAATATCAAAACTTTACACATAGGAAACTTATCATGCTTAAAATGTATTATGAAGTCTGAGAATTTAAAAAAAAGTTAACTTTGTCAATTTTCTAAAAAAAATATAAAAAAACTTCATTTTTTTATGCAATGTTTAATGTAAAAGTTGTAATGTTCAAATAAAATATTTCTAACCCTATGGCCTCATGTGACCTGTTATTGCAAGAAGTTCAATACGTAGGCGACTTGTCAAGTTTTAAAAAAGGAGGTGTCAATTTTATTGGTATTCTATTAGTCATATCTATGGATTAATTCTAATACTAAAACTATACTTTTAATAGCCAAAAAAAATGCCAGAGTTTTCCTAAAATACAACTTCAAACTATGAAATGCAACTATTCATTTTTCAAATTATTTATCTTTATTATTTGGTAACTTTTTAAAAAATTAATGTACTTTGAAAGAGGCATTTTTTTAATTTCAAAATATTTGTTTTTGAACACCATGTGCTCTAAAATCCACATTATTCAGCATTGATATTAAAACTCATTAAAAAAAATTTAAATCTGCAACTGTGTCATTTTTATCTAATATTTGATAAGTGAAACATTCGTGTCATGGGAAACAATCATTATACTGAATATTCACAGCAAGACCATTTCTGAATTGAAAATAATTTTTCAGAAGGCCTCATTTTCTAACTAGGGTGATTTTATCAATTTCAAATTTTCATTTACTAGACAACTGCAGTATATAAAAAAACAGTGTGATATCATTATAGTGTATATCGTTGATTACTCCTAACTTTCAAATATTTATAAAGTACACCCTTTCTACAAAACCTTCCATAAACCCGCCCTAGACAAACTAAGAGCAGATATTGGGAACTGTAAAAGTTAGATTGTGACCCCACGTGACCTGCTATAACAACAAGTTCAACGTGTGGGTGACTCGTGAATGAACTTGATCCAAAACTTGTTTAAGTATGTATCATGGTATGTTATTATTTTCAAATTGTCACGCTTAATGGTTTTGGGGTCTTCAGTCGCCCACTTTTAAAATTCTGGACTAAAAGAGGTTTTCGAACCCAGAGTTTTGTCCTTGTTTACATTCTGGATTAGTGTCACGAAACTTGTGCGATGTTGACATGTCGGGCGACAAACAGGACATAAAACCTGAACCCTTTAATGCCGAAAAAAGTTTAAAACTGTGACATGGAGGCTGTTATAAAGTGCAGTTGAACTGTTGACACCGAAACACGTTATTTGTAAGGCAAAAAATGGGGAATTTCCAGCGAAGGCATGATGAAAAAAAGAAAGTTTGAGTTATTGATATACAAGTCACTGAAAATGTTTGTGAATAATTTAGTAGGGTTAATACCACTGATTATGGGATTAAAATAAGATCAGCAGGATTAGCGGAGATTAGCATTCTTTTGGAATTCAAAAAAATCATGTTTGGCAAAACATCAGTTCGACTGGATAAAACTCCATTTCCAGAAATCTGCAAAGTGCCCTTACGTATATTTGCATTTCTGATAAATGTCATTTTTTCACTGAACGGATAATATATAGTTTAATGGACCTTAAAACAATTGATTGTTGTTTTCGGGTCTGCAGTTGGGAATAAATTAGCATAAATTTGTATTATACAGAAAATAATATTTATGAAGACATAACGGGTTGGAAGATATATCAGTGATGTCTTGGAAAATCCACAGACAAAACTATAATGTTATGAGGCCATAAAAACGACTGGTTTTGGGATAAATAACGGTTGTTTTCGTGTTTTGGCAAGATGTAAACTACAGATTCTCAGAGAATTAACAATAAAAACAACAGAAAAACTTATAAGATATTTGTAAAAGTGATAGTTTTCACCAAACGACATGTTTATTTTTTGGAATTTCCAAAAAAATTAGACGTGTTGTTGATGGTGAAAAATGTTTTTCTGGGGACTTGTGATTTTGGAAATAAATACGTTAAGTCATCGTAAACATGACTGATTCTTACCTCTGACATCAGAGCACAGTACGGTGTCTTCCTTTTCGGATATCTGTGATGTCATGCCCATCAGTAGGCCCTCCACACCAATCTCGTTCAAGAATTCCTGAATCAAAATCAGAATCGGTATCAAAAGTGGGGCAACTACATTCAAATAAAAATCGTTTTGTTTTGGCCGTGGCAGTCAAGCATGCCTTGTTTTTTTATGCTAGGATCCGCATAATGAACTTGAAAAAAAAATCTCCAATTAAACCCCTCCAATAATAATCGTGTTGGATATTCGGGTCAGGTGTCATGGCTGACATCTCTTCACGGCCCACGAATTTTGTTCAAAACACATTTCGAGTTTTGTTATCATTTCACGCCAGGCCAGACGATTAATTTAACTTTACCAATAGCTAAACAGAGATTAACTAACCTCGGATTCCCACCAGGTTGTACACAGTCTAACACCCGGATATCCATTTTTGGTCTTGTGAAAATTGCACTGGCCATCCCTATTATTTAATACAAAGAATTTTACAAAATTGTCGTTATTTTAAAACAAAAGCTGTTTAATTTTTTTAAAATTCTTCTAAATTTAAGAATAAGTTACCTGATATAAAGTCCAGGTGGAATAAGCGTGTGTCCAAACCTGAAAGCAGCCCCCTGAAATGAATGGCTCACTCCTGGATGGACATGAGCTTGATAGCCTAAATTTCACAAAAAAATTGATAATTAATAATAATTAACACAATTTAACATCTTTTAACTTTTATAAACTTAACAGTTTATGTATATAAAAAAGTACAGTACATATTAGCAAATTAAAACTAAACCTTTTTTTTTTGCGAAAAACCAGAAATAAAAATGGTAATTAATATTAATTAACGCAATTTAATAATGCTTTCGATTTAACAGTACATCTGGGGAAACTTAATGCTTTTTCTTTTATATAATTACATGCATGGGTGTGGTTTGTAGATTCTAAAACTTAAAATAATTACAGTGCATTAGGATACGTAAATATACTTCTGAAATTCAAAGCAATATATATATATATATTTTTTTTTTAAACCAACAAACGAGTGTCGTCATACGGATTAGATATTACTTAAGTTATCATTCATTTTAACAACTTTGACCAAGTTTCTAAAATAAAGTTAATAGAAATGTTTGAGCAACTTCAAGTAGATTAGACAAAAAAAGATTATTTTTTGCAAACAACACGTGGCAATTTATTTTTAAATAACCAAATATATTTGATAAAAATAAAATTTCAGGTTTTGCATTAATTAATCGGAAATCTCACCTTGGTATGGTTCTGTTTCATTCTCTGCTAAAAATGCAGGTAGAAATTCGTACAGAATTATATTCTAAAATCAGAAAAAATACACAAAAGTGTCAATATAACAATTAGTCGCGTGAATAGCGATTAATTGACCTGATTAATTAGCGATGGTTAAATACGTTCACAGGACCACCTAACCGGGTTTATAAATGCAAAAAGTGAACAGCCTCCAAATAACAACTCAGTGTGGAAATCAATCTATAGAGCGGAACAATCCCTAATTTAAGTTCATTAGTGCATTAAATTGTTCAAAACATTCTCGCCATTTCATTTAAATATTCGCCTATGCGATTAGGAAGGCATTGTTTGACGAAATTGGTGCAATTTATAGAATCATGAAAACCATTTCCAAAGGAACAAACACGCGGAATTTTGGTATATTCTCCTAATCATTTTTAAAATTCTGACACTATAGAATTCTATAGATATCTAAAAATGTTTTCAAAAATTTTAAAATACTTTGCAACACTAACAAATACTGTATATGGAGAATATATTACCATAAAATAAATTTAAAAGGCGATTTTATGAAAATTTTGAAAAGGAATTAGATGACAGTTAAGACTGAAAACCATTGCTAAAAGAAGTGGTTTAAAGCAATTAATTAACAATTCAACCCTTTGTGTTTTGTTCAAAACAAGGTGGTAATGTCCGTAAACAAGCCTGAACTTCATTTATGAGCCACTTATCTTTACGAATGCCAACAATTACAACACTGACAATGCTAATTTCATCCCTGTTCTGTTTTCTAAAGAAATGGCGCTTATTCACACCATTTCAACTCAAACCAATTCCCAACTATTTACAATATGTATTCAGAGTTGTTGTTTTTTTGCATTATTCAGGCTAGTGATTGTATCGCAGCTTGCAACCTTAAAAAACATTTTGTGAAATATGTGAACACTTCAAGCAAATCTTTCATGCTTTTTAAAGCTACCATTATTTATTTTATAAAAACAATCCCTAAAAAGTTTAAATAGGAATTAAAATCCTTTTTTCAGGAAAGCTTCCAGAATTAAAAACTGTAACAGCAAATCGGAACATTGTTCGAAATTTGCAATTTTATTAATGTTTGTGTACAGTTGCACTCATTGTCCTTATAGAAATAGGACACACGATTTATAAATAAACAGAGCAAATGTTTTCTAGCCCCATTTTTTTCAAAAATAACCAGGGTCCAAACATTCGCCTTAATTAAAAATTTCGAAATGTAATAAAGTGTAATTCACGCGTGAATCCTTCAAACACTCAACAAAAAACATCTGAAATGTAACTGACCTGAAGGCTAGCGATGACCCAACGCCTTGCCATTTGAAACACTTCTTCGTCGGCCATATTAGGATACCTGGACTGGAACCTTTGGGCTAGCACATTATGCCAACGGAAAAATAGAATACCAAAGGCCAACAAGCCAGGGTTCTGATTAGTCCTTGGGTCTCCAAGTACTAAAAAAGAAACATCGTTGTTAATTAACATCTTCATGGTTAAGGTGAACAGTGTCAACAAACCGGAAGTATACAAATGAACTTACAAAACATTCTTTCTGGACTTTGCAGTCGTAGGATGTGCGGTGCAGGTGCATTGAACAGCGGTACTCGATCGTGGTTTCTTGGTGGAAAACTTTCGTCGGAGTCATTGGCTTTCAGAGTTCCATTTTGGAATGACCTTAAAGTGTTGACCCAGGCCTCACTCGTGCTATACACGAAGCTAGCATCAATCCAGCTGGTCATTGCATTTGTCTGCGTTAAGAGAAGACAGGGAATATTACTTCTGTGTTCTTTTTTCTACAACTGCTTTTCGAATTTTCACTTTATTCCAAACTGTTTCTAAAATTTATTTGCAAGTACAACAAACTCCACTTCTCGAATTTTCAAAATTTCATATGTTTGGATTCAGTGGGGGACTTGGTCTAAAATATTGGTTACCAGTATACTAAGGGGTCCCACGCACCCACGCACGACTACTAGGCTATAATTTAACTTTTTATAAGTAATAAATACAATTTTTAAAAATCACTGTTTGGAAAACCACCAAATTATTTTTTTTGCGATCTTAAGGTGATTTTTAACCTATTTTTTATAGATATTTTCTAACTTCATCCATTCAACACCATTATTTGTAAATTTCTGGGAACAACAATCAAATTCTATAAACTGTTGGAATCAAGAATCAAATTATATAAACTGACCTGTTCACGAGGATTGTTGGGTGACTGTCCAGTTCGCGAATCGTAGCCTGAACGATGAAAGGGCATGTACTTGGTACCTTGACAATCCTTATCGAACATTTCATCGCATTGGTCAATCTTTATCCTCATCATCTCGATTGGACATCCAATTTCTCCAGACATAAGGATTTCTGAAGTAACCACTTGACCTGTAAAAAAATAATTATATTTTCCAAATGGTTCGACTATAAGTTATCTAAAATTGATAGTTATAAAACAAAAATTACAAGCATTTTTACTGTTATAAAACACTGTTCCTAGTATCTCCGAAAGTATATAAGATAAATGAATTGATCTGATAAGAAATCATGTAAAACAAGTTTTTTTAATGTCATAGTTTAAAACAAGCCATAAAAATTATATGTACCGAAAAACGACGTTCGACTTTAGGAAAAATAACTTTAGCTTTGTCTAGCTTGTATTTTCATCTAATATCTCTGAAATCACATCAGGTACAAAAACTACGAAAAACGATTTTAAAACTAGGGTTAAATACCAAATTATTCAACCCACATATATTATGATAGATTTTTTATTTCTATTGATATTTTTGCCATAATTTTTAAAATCGTATTCATTTCAAAATTAAGTCATCAACTTGAACATGTTTTACCAACAACAAAAAATGATAAGTGCATGCACACGATTCGAAATAATAGGATATTTCTTCATATCGTTTTACGATTAAATTAAATGAAACTTAGGGCATTGTTAAAATGAAAATACAACAGAATTTTCTTTTAAAAGAAAAGAGGTTTTTTATTTTCAAGGTTTATTCGTTACCCCGAAATTAGCTAAATTATGCATTTTGAAGTTTTCTAGTCAAGCACGACCGCAGTTGAATCGAAATATGGGCTAAACTGTTTTTTCGCACCACAGAGCACTACGGGCAAACCTTTCTTTATTCTCATAAGAGAAAATTATTTTTCAAAAAAAATATACAAAACCGAAAAAAAATGAATGAAAACTAAAAATCAAGGTAAGTAGGCCCATTTTACACACCGTGACCAATACCAGAGACAATTGGTATTTCCATTGACGTGTGCCTAATAGTTAAAGTTCTGAGAAGCTATGTCAGACTAATATTTTATTAAGATAAAATTTCTTTTTTGGAACGTGCTGAAAAGATTAGAGAAAAAGTTAACAACAATGGAACTTTAATATCCAACTATTGTAAATCTCTCTGTATGGTACTAATGGAAAGTTGTTAGGAGAAATTAAATTTCCACTAAAGTGAACTTTAATTGAACTGAAATTTTCAAGAAATGTATTTCAAAAGACAATACAAAAATTATCCCTAAAATCATATCATGTAATATACTGCACTGGCATTAATTATCGAATGGATATGTTATAACTTAACGCAACAGTTTTATTTTGATTAAGGGTACCAGACTATCTAATTCCAATATTAATAAAAACATGGTTACCAAAAAAACAAAAGTTTAAATCCTTTGTTTTAGAATAATATGATTTATTACGAGTTTTAAAATCTTGATAAAAGACCCCTTAAATATTATTCAAAACTAACCTAATTTTATCAAATTTTCCTTTTATAATGTAACAGATTTAAATCGTGCTCCCTCCTGTTTTCCAAAACTTAATTACCGAATGTCTATGATATTTAAAAACAATACCATAATAATATTAATTACAATGGCATTAAAATATATATCATTACCAATTGCACTTTCCTTCAATAAAATATCATTGTAAGGTGTACACATTGAATTGTACATTGTACACATCAGAAGACAAGGAAAACTAAATAATTCCCATCATCACAAAATTGTGTTATCTGCTCATCGTTATTACTAGCCATTGTTATGTTAAGCACATGATAAGTTCATGTGTCAATATATTTGAAACCAGTGTTAATTTTCCCTGTTAGAAATAGGGCACACTAAACATTCTTGTTTAGGATATCTCACGTTTTCTTTGATGAGTTTTCGATTAACACCTATCCGATATTACTATATTGTAGCCTCGTCTATTCCAATTATAATCGAAAAAAAAACTATGTCAATTATAACCTCACCGCCTATATTTTTAAGTAAACAATTTTAAATCCGTGTCCTACTAAAACACGGACATCAAATGGGGATTATGGAGACAAATTTAATTATATAAATGGACCCAATTTGGAATACTTATAAGGCGTGGATCCAACTTAAATTTATCACAACTGTACGAACGATTCTTGAACTCTGGGTTACTAGAAAAAGCAACGAATTTTTGTTGATTTTCAAATATGTGCTTAATTACATTGCGAAGAAAATACAATTTATATTTCCGTTGTTATTTTTGGTCCAGTGATTATGTGTATAATTTCAGTACTATGCATAAAATTATATTTAGTTTAACATGTTCAGGATATTGTTTATAATCATGGGTGCAACATTTTAGAACAATGTCCGAAACTTACTTCTATTTATATACAGATACAAACACCGCATGCATAACTACTAAATAGATCAACTCAAATTTCATGCCTAAAATGCAAGGCAAACTTTTTTTTAAATATATTTTTTGTGTCTGCAAACCGGAAAAAAGTGAATCACTATCTCATCATCTGCAAACCTTGTCTTCTCAAGCAAGCAAGCAAGCAAATAAACTTTGGTTGAAAACAATTCCAGCCTAATGGGTAATTTGCCCGAAATACTTAATACGCCAACCACGAAATATTCAAATATCAATTCGGTTGCATGACCCGATTACTCGTTGCAGTATTCGCACGATTAACGGTTTAGCACTTGATGGGAAAGAAAACTATCAAGATTTCGTGAATTGAAAAAGGGTACACGGGCAGAACTGACCCCAAAAACAAAGAATCTATCATGAATAAATTATAACTGAGCAGATGTTTGGAAGAGATGTTCGTATAGTATTTGTTGGGATGTCTGTTGTGCAAATGCTTGAAATATAATCCATGGATGCGTCTTGGACAAACACTCGAGACATCATCCTTGGATGCTTCTATGACAAATGCTCGAAACATCCAAGGATGTTTCTTGAACAAATGCTGGAGACATCCAAGAATACTTCTTGAACAAATGCTGGAAACATCCAAGAATACTTCTTGGGCAAATGCTCGAAACATCCAAGAATGCTTCTTGGACAAATGCTCGAAACATCCAAGAATGCTTCTTGGACAAATGCTC
>JAQGAE010005695.1:0-10959 GCA_034696685.1 Julus scandinavius
ATACTTATGTTTCCTATATTTCTTTATCCATGTATGGCGACGTTTTGGGGTCATCCTGTACCACTTTTTGTCTTATCTTGGAATGCGTTTTGTGCGAGCCAATGCCTTTTTTACGTCTAATTAAGATGGCCTTTCTCCGATACGATTTCCTCGTATCCACGTTATACTTAATGATCGTCCGATATCTGGACTGACATTGTTTTTTACGCCCTAATTGTGCATTTAATAGAAAAACACTAATGCGTAGCAAGACACCCTAATTTTCGTCCTTGAGTTTCGCTCCTATGGTCAAGCCATAGAAAAAGGGTGGGGGGACGGGACATTTTTTTCCATCTCTGTATACCAACTTTTTTATTTTTTTGCCCTCCATCGTCTGGTTGCCACCTGTTGGCAACTACGATTTTGTTCAACTTACGAATTGGCTAGAGACAAAAATGAGCCGATCTGTAGTCGATTCGTGTAATGAGGAGCTCGTTGAACGACGCTGAAACTAGAGACAGACAACGATAAATTAAGCAAAAATCGGACAGTACACGAGGCACTGTCAAGATTTCCTAGGAATTCCGTCAATTTTCACAAAACTAGAATGACGGGAACGCTGTGGGTACCACCACCACCACCACCTGCATGGTAGTTGTCTGGTAGAATCCTCATTAACATAATCCTTGAACTATCATTTTTTTCTTCAGTTGTGCCAATAGTGGAGACGTCCAGGGGCGGTTATGCTACATTACTTTAAATCGTATTTAACTGATTAAAATACATATTATCAAAATCCGTCCATTCCTTTTAATTTTAGTTAATGGCGGTTGTAAGCTGCACGCGCGTTCCATCTTTCTTCACGCGCGTTTTATCGTTCTGCACGTGAGTTCTATAGCTCTGCACGTGGGCAAATGACGATACAGGGTGCGTCTAAAGTCGCACCTCCATTTTTGGCTGAATTTGATGAAGGTATGGAAGCGTCATTTAATGGGGTCAAGAACGTTTATTTGCCCAGTTTAGAAGATGAATGTCTTAAGGACTGCGGCTGGTTCTCCTTCAGCTTAATAATACAAATAAATATCGGGCAATTTCGGATGTAAAACGCCGATTTTTAGGCTTGACAGAGGAATTTCAGCCATAGGCTTAGGTGTGTGAATATAATTTGGTACCTGAGCAATTTTGTTCTACTCCAAATGGCGTCTGCCAAGTACCAACCCCCGCATTTTGCCAATTTTGAGTAAATTTACGAATTACGTGTTCGGAATACTATTCGGTTGAAGTTGGGTACCCAGGAACACGGATTACACAGGACGCCCTCCTACACTACGTGTTGCCATCTTATGTACACATATTGAGAAAGTCGTTTTATAAATACACGAGTAACAATTTAGGCTGATTATTTTTTTCAAGTTGCTGCAAAACCCACAGATTATTATTTTTTATTGCACGGGTTTCAGCTTATGCGATATATCTCTTTTATTTTTCCATTGGATAAACCGGTTTTATTTACTAGTTTAGTATAGGAAAATACATCTTCTTTTAATAAAGTCGAAAGTGGATTTTCCAGACATTGATTGGCCTATAATTTCACGAAAAATTCGTAAGAAAATGGCGTGTTTGGAATAAATAAGAACCGTTTTTGTTTGAATATCTGTCCAGATTTCTACGTTGTTTTGGCTCGTTGAAGATGGCAATGCCTCTGGCGGCCCATTTTCTCATTATTTTTACAGTATAACCACGAATGTTGTTTCATGTCCTTCAAACGTGCATCTTTTTCTGGGGGTGAGATATGATGGGCAACTTCAGTTCAAGGCATCTATCGTTATTGAGTATTGACGCTCATGTCCCTTAGATTTTCTTAGTTTTTGTGATATTTATGAAGTGTATTTTATCCAGATCATTCTTGAGATTTCCTGAAATCTTCAAGATTGAATATTTATATGAAACATGTCTATCCGAGGAATTTTACAGAGCATTAGACACGCCAATTCGGAAGGCAGACAACATTGTTGCTTATTGTTGCGATTCGGTACGTCGATTACAATTTAGAGAAAAAAATGAATAATTTCGGATGATAAGGATCGAGTTTATAGAGAGGGATATTTATGATAATCGGATTTTAACGGGTAGGAAGCCAGGTGAAGACTTGCTCTTCAAGCATGGGAGATTCAAGTTCAGTAAACTCGAACATCATTCTATTCAGCAGATAAAAGAATTATGCAAATATCCGTGAAGAAATTTCTGTTTATGGATAAAAAAAAATGAGGCGGGGAAGCTAAGGTGTTTCCTACATGGTGCAACTGTCAATAAAGGTGTGCTATGCAGAAATCGAGTATACTAATCGTAGCACCACCTATATGAAGCGTTTTCTACCTGCTTTTGCATGTCTTTTCCATAGATGACGCTGCTGTTGTTGTTAATTAAAATAAGGAAAGGATAATGTTGAGTATAACGCCATGCATCTATGGTCATGTGCATCAAAAGATGTAGAATGACTCTGGTTGGTCACACGGTGGTGTCCATATAAAATGGCTGTATGATCCATAAAAGTTGGCAATGAGTAAGGTACAGTGGAACCTCGGTTTACGAACTTCATCCGTTTCTTGACCCTGTTCGTGAACCGAAAAGCTCGTGATCCGAATCGATTTTTCCCATTGCAATTAATGGAAATCCAAATAATGCATTCTTTGTCCTAGAAATTTTCTTTTGCATGTTATGGCTTTATGCGTGGAAATAATACAGATATGAAATAAATATAAGATTAATATTAGAAGAAAGCAGTTTAATATATACATCCATGATTTCCAACATTATAGGAAAAAAAACACCCACGTGGTGTCGTCATGCTGACGTTGCTGCTAATCAAGTTCAATCGCAGATTCTGTTTAAGAAATTTATTTTAACAAACATTGTTTCCATTAGGAAAATGTATTATTTTACTCTATTCTGTTGTTAATTATATGATTTAATTCTCAAATGACGTCATCAATGGATTCTCAATCATTGCATCTTCAATTGGCGTGGATAAAACAAGAGACGAACATTTGCCAAGTTTGCAAATGACGCTAGATCCTTGAAACTAATATCGATTTTAATTTAAATCCTTGGAAATTATAAGACATTTTTGATGTTTCTTGTATTTAGTAAAACTTATCCGTAACAAAGATGTTCTGCTGGAACTAGTAAAACAATTGCAGAAGCTCGGATTTTTGATTGGTGGTCCAGAGAAATGTGTTCGTGAACTGAAGCATCGTTCATAAAGTGAAACAACATTTGTATTATTATACTCTATTCTGTTGTTAATTATATGATTTGTCTGAAATCGACGTCCTCAATGGATTCTCATCCATTGCATCTGCAATTGGAACAAATTTTACAAATGGTTTCAGTAATCTGCATGCTACAGATGTTTTAAAAGTAACTCGCAATTGCCTTCGTAGGCTTTCACTATTCATAATCTAAAAAACACGATGTCAGTGCATGGATATCAAATGATCGGGAAATCCCAAACCTGAAATGGCGTCAATCGAGAAATTTCATAGAGCAAATTGTACACGTGGTTTCATTGATGTACGTTTTGGAAGGCTTCCAATCTTCCAATTCTGGTATAATTTCTGCTATCTGCAGTTGTTCGCATATATATTGAGTGTATTATTGGATTGTTTGGACACCTGACTCGTCAAAATGCGTCAAAAATAACTGACCACGTGTCTTATATTTAATTTAATGCTTGTTTTATGACTAACTTCTTGCTTCTGGTTCGTCCTTCGCCGCCAGAGGGATTTGGGGAATCGCAAATGTTTGATACAACGAGTTTACCTTTCACAAACTTCCCTATCGAATCTAGCAGCTGGTTTCTGACTAGTATTCAATAAATTCATTTTTGGATGAAGCGTGACGTATATAAACGAAAAGCCAGTTGTTATCTGTTCAATGGGCTTAAATCATTCGTCGGAATAAAAAAAACAACAATAATGTGAAATTAATGCTGGCTTAATTGGCATATTAATTACGTGTAAGAGGATAGTTTTTGATTTGTAATGATGGCGGCATAATGTCGAGAACCTGTATTTGGGATATCAGCCAGAAAAACCACTATAGAGTATACGGAAACCCAAAAGAGGATATATTAAAATTCAGTCATTCAAGATGGTATATGTACTGTTCGACTGTCTGCTGTTGTGAGAACAGCACTTGACGTTAATTCTCAAGATGCTATATCTTGTTAATTTCCACACCAGAAGTCACTGTCTGGTTATGTTGGGGATGGGGATCCGAGATTCTGTTTGGGTCCATTGGTCACACAAAAAAATGAAGAACCCCCTGCTCTTGAGTAGATTTACTTATTCATGACTGCAGTCTTCAATAAATTAAACGTAGATTTCGATCTACTATCTTCATGAATGTATGTCGATTTAATTTTACTGTCCTTCATTACCATTCACATCTTTTTGGTTGCTTTGGTCAGCCTACTACTTAGGGGCCATTCAAAAAGGACGTCACAGACATTCATTCAAAAATTGCCACCCTTTCCTCCCTCGTCCTGTCCACATGAAGTCCATTTTAGTCCTTAATTGTTTTGAAAAGTAGGATGTCCAGAAAAAATGGTTAGTAATTCCACGACATTTTTCCAGAATTTTCTGATTAACAGAAATTTCCCCCGAAGGGAAATTTCAGCAAAAAATTGGTGTTTAACACAAAGTTAGGCATAATTCCAGATTTTCTTGATGTTTAAAAATGCAAGTGCATTTGGGACTGGAGACACATTTCCTCCGGTGTCCAATTCCCATTTCACTGGCCTTTAAAACTTATTTGAACAGAAAATCTGTTTCATTAATAGTTTTAACAAAAACCAAGAACTGAAAAATACCATCATTAGTGGACGTCCATAATGGTCTCTCCCTCCCCCACCTCCTCTTCAGGGCGTCCTTTTTGAATGGCCCTTTACTGCCTTTTCTTGTAAATCCATGAGGTTTGTGGCCAAGTGTAAGGACGGTGAAACACGTGACTAATTCCCAAAAAAAGCAATGAGGAAATTTGCACTTCGTTGGCCATGATGAATACAAATGAAGGTTTTGTGTCATTTTAACTTAACCTACACAGTTTTGGGGGAACCCACGATTCAAATTGTTGTCATATTTTCAGTGGGCTAAACTTTTTTTTTATTAGCATTATAAAGGGTGATCAATAAAATAACAAGTTGGAAGTTAGAATTTTTGACGTCAGTGTGGGCTGGGCAATCGAGTTAATCATAAATTCAGCTATTTTTTCAACAAGTGCCTCCTGTCTTAGGACTAAGATTTTCGACCATGGTAACGAAATGATAACGCTGCTTAATGTTTTTTGCACTTTGCCGGATGACATATTGATGTTTTTTAATTAATGGCATTGACATCTGGGTTTCTAACAAACTTTTTTTAAGCCTTGCAACGAAGCCGGATTACACTGGAAAAGATGCATTTTTTTTCCAGATTTCCCACAATTTGTAGAACTCAGATTTTTGGGTGAAAAAAAAAAATACAGACAAACGACCCTTCAAAGGACGTGAATGTAAATGCTTCTCATATTTCTGGCTAGGGGTTGGAAATATTTCTAAGGGTCTTTCAGTCCTGTATACCCTTATAATAGACAAGGCTGAAAACCCTCCATTTCGTCCCCTCTTAAAGATTAGTTTCCCCCCATCCTCACGAAATATACTGGTGCACATTATGGTCGAAGGAAAGGCCGCCAAAAATTTCACCATTTTCTGTAGTTTTTGCAACAAAAATAATATTTGTTTTAATTGCAATTTTGACCAAATTTCATCAAATTTTGTTGAACATCGTTTCAAAATTTCTTCAATTTTTAAAAGTAGGATTTCTAGTGATTTTAATGCAGACTTTTGCATAAAATGTATTTCAGTTAATTTATGTCAAGATTTTTCCCTGATATTTTAATATATTTTCCAAGACAGCATGTTGACCAGGCGCAAGTTTTCCATATCAACATCAGGGAATTTCCCTGTCAAGACCAGGGAATTTCCCTTTAAATAGCAAGATATTTACTTGATTTTCAGGATTCGAAAACTTTTTTGTCCATTGCACTAAACTCTGACATTAAAATTCGATTTTAATCGCGACACAGATTTAAACATGTTCAGCATAACTTACCTTAATTAATTTGGCACTTTTTATAAGTTAGTAAGCACGAGGTTTCCGTCCCTGGTTCGATGAAATTGATGTAAAAATCCAGTTTTTTTATCCTCATCGGCTAATGTCCACACTATAGAGTTTTTATAATAATAGCAGGAAATTGCAAATTTATCCAACACGGAATTCACTTTGTGGTAAGTCGGTCCTCGGACATGTTCAGGTCCGGCTCCTCGACCCTCGGGGATAAAGCGACTCCTAGCGGCACTGCGTCGTGAACGGGCAGAGCAAACCTCCTAACTCGCTCATGTTTTCCTACTAACTACACTGGCTTTGTGAAGTACGATGTAGTAGCGTACTGGATGGCACGTGTTGAGTGCCAAGTGAGGCTCAGAAAGCTATCTCACGACGAGCACCGGCAGCGCCCCCTCGCTGCGAGTGGCCTCGTTTCGACCGGGAAGGCCATCGCACTGACATGGTGCGGAATTTCTGACACGTGCCGTTGTGGTCACTACTAGCTTGCCAATCAGGAGGCCACCCTGTATACACTGGCGAACAAGGACGGGTATGCGGGTGGGGATATTAGGGATAAACCCTCCCCCACCCCCCGAAATCTGAGAAATTTGAAAAATTTCCAGCCGAATCAGCAAAATTTACAAATGTTCTTGTGCATTGAAAGTGTGATTTTTCGTGGGTAAAAATTTTAAAACATTTCAGTGCAAGTAGGTTTTTTTGGTTTAAAAATGCAATTTTTCTGCATTAACAGTGACAGGGTTCCCAAAACCTGGAAAAACCTGGAGTATCTGGGAATTTGAGAAAGTCATGGTAGAGACCTGGAAAGTCAGGGGATTGGTCTTGGAATTTTCAATTAACAAAGCCTCAGTTTTTAGGTAAAATCATGTTTCAATTTTTCGACCATTTTACTAGAAATACGTAAATATCTTTGCTAAGTAAAAACAAAGTTTAAAAATGAAGGGTTAATATTTGAAATTCATACAAAAATTCAAAAATTTCCTGGAAAAACATGAAAAGTCAGGTAATTTCATTTTTTAAATAATGTTAGAACCCTAAGGGCGATTTTTCAGGTAAAAACGCAATTTTTATTTGAATTGGGCCAAATTTCGGCTATGCTGAGCCTTGCATAATACTGGCGATGCTAAATATGTATATGTGGGTAAAAATACAGGGGGTTGACAAAATAATGCCCCTAGGTCGTTGGACCATGGTCTCAATCTTTCTTCGAATTTCTCTTGACTTTCAAATTATTTCATAACTTTACACCACTGGCATTAAAATTCACTGACACGTCATTTACAATTTTGTATAAAGATTTTAGAAGTATGTTCAAGTGTTAAGATGATCTATTGAGAGCCACACCAAGATTCACTAAAATGAAATATTATTTTATACTGTTTATCTTGTTTATCAGCATCGCAGTTTTCAACACAGAACGAGGTTGTGTATACTTACATTAAATAAATATTTAGCTTATTTTGATAGTGTTTTCTTACTGCATTCATCAGATGAATTAAAAAACTGAAAAAAAATTCATTCACACAAACTGCTGTAGATATATCTGCTCCGGAAGTGATGATATGTGTAATATACCCTCATTTCTATTTCGATATTTTTGAAATTCGGAATAGGGACTTTCGATTTCGTGATTTGTAAATTTATATACTATATTTGGATTTTGAAATAGCAACTACTAATTGGAGATTTATGACCCCAATCGCAGTATTTCAACACATTTTTTATTCAGACTATCTTCACTTTACAATCCATAAACCAAAAGTATTTGTAATAGGAAATGCGAGTTTTCTATTTATCATCTATAAACTATTTCCGCAATTTTTCTAGTTTCCTTTGTTCCTGGCACCAGATAACGTATAATTGATTTTAACAGTAATGGCAAACATCCTAAAATTTGGTAAATCATGAAGCCAACACCCGCGATTAACCCTTCCAAATATGAATGGGCCAACGCCTAAATGAATTATTTTTACTGTCTGTAAAAATATGGCGCCGTATTTGTTTTTAACGATAACTAAAAATGAAACTTTTATAGTTTCTCATAATTGCGAAAACTTGAAATACAGTTTGCGAAATATTTGTGAAGGAGCTGAGGCATTCTGTAAACTGGATGTAGTCACGAAATGGATTTCACCCTAGCTGAAAAAGGATTTGGAGAAAATTGTAAAAACTTATGGGAAAGACAAATTATGAAAAACAATTTCACTTATTTTCATAATTTTTTCCTACTTACAAATGTATATATGTATATCGCCCTTGTTCTTAAAGAAATTCCAGAAAGAGACCATATTTATCCCACATAAGTGAAATTTTCATTTAGGATTTACAGTTTATTTTTTTATTTACAAAAATTGAGTGCAATATAGGACTCAATTTTTGTAAATAAAAAAATTCAGGTTTTATTTTTTTAGAGTTAAACCTACAAATGTCCCGGTTTCGGGCAATGAAATTGTGATCTGTATACATGTAAATACAGCGATAACTGTAAATTCAGTTAACAGTGCAAACCAATTGACATCGAACTTTGCGATAAAAGTTGACATAAATATTGGGATAAATAATGACCCACTGAAAACGTCAAAAATGTGAGTTTGACCCTATTTTGAAAGCTGAAATTCGTCCTCGTATCCCACTTTGGTCCTTCCGCATACCCTGTAACCCCCCCGATGTCATCTCCTAATGACACACATTTCGGCCAAAGTGGGGGACAGCTGATTTTTAAGGGCAGCCACACCTTGGCAGAGGACCAGGTGATCTTGTCAAAACCAACAAACAAACTCTGGAAGATCAGGGGAAATGACAAACTCATCCGAGCACCAGTGCCACCACAAAAAAAAATACGAGTAACTTGTTATTTGTTTGTTTTTTTTGGTCATTATTTTTGCCTAGTTTGAGAATGTAAATTAAGGTCCTTGTTCCCCCGTGTAAGGGAAAGTTATTTTCTGGTTTGGCGAAGGCCGATTTTTCCGAGGATACCCGTAGCGAGAAAAAACGACATTAGATGGCCCGATTAAAAGGAGGGCTAAGGGTTCCCTCCTCGAAATACACTCATCAAAAATGTTATCTGATTGACCCTTGGGTCTAATAAACGTCTGGAGGTGCTCAACTGTGCTCTGTTTGGGCTGGATGTTAACAGGCGTTGGAACCCACCTGTCTGCCTCAAAACACACCTGCTACATGTTTCCAAATAGAACAACCGGAATGTAGAAAACATGGAGAAAAATAAGTTTTCACATTTTAGAATAGATAAACAACATTTTAACATTTTTCACTATGTTAAATTACAAAAGTAGAAATATTCCACTGGGGTTTTATGAACCTTTCTACATGTAAGTCCATATACGAGATTTTTGGATAAGTGATTTTTGAAAGTTTTCATGTTACATATTTTGGACCCTGAATTTTGAAAGTTTGTATAGTAGGTATACATATCTTTGAAATTTATTTTCGCCAAGTATAAAGGTTTTGTATACATTTTTTCATAAAAAGATAGGCCAATATTTCCAAAATTCTTCCAATTTTCTTTGGATATTATACCAGTAATATTTGCAGAAGTAAAAATGTTCATTTGGTTATTCTGTTTTACGAATTTCAAATAATATAAACGAAACGTGGTCCCCAACAGCATAATTCAATATTATTTATTAAATATTTATAATAATTTATAATAATTATAAAATTGTCTTCTCCATGTAGGTTTTGTATAATTTTTTTTAAAAAAATAGAAGAAAAAATACTAAATTCTTTCAATTTTATTTGGATATTATACCAGTAATATTAACAGAAGTAAAAAATGTTTATTTCGTTATTCTGTTTTACTAATTTCCAATAATGTAGACAAAACATAGTCCCAACGCCATAATTCAATATTATTTATTTTTTTCAATATTTTCCTAAAATGGTATAATTTTTATCCTAGGAAATATCTTTAAAACATCTATCAAATTAGTTTTGTACTTAGTGTTTTGCAACAAAATTATGCAAAAACATTGTAAAAATATATAACTTTCTTAAATTTTGCAATGTTATATGATCTCATTAATCGTGTCAGTGCAATTACAAATTTGCACTTAAATTTCCCAACTTTCTGTGTCACAATTAACGTGTTATGTATTTTTTTTTCTGATGACTGCGGTTGACATTGTCATTTGTCATTTTCTGAGAAAATTCAACGTACTCCAAATGGCGTGGGTGCCCTACGTCATAAGTCAGGAAGTCGCCTTTTCTTATCGATAAAAAACTTAGTAAAAAAAACCTGCAATTGCAACAGTTGGAGGGTCAAATCGTAGGCTGAAAATTCGTTTTGCTTATATGGTCATTATGTAATTATTGTGATTTTACGGTAGCCACCATGGCGAGTCGGTTCCTTTTTGGTTTGGTAAGGGAGACAAGTGCTAAAATGCGTAAAATTTGCCAGTGTAGCAAAAACTGACCACAGAAATTCGCATTAAAATTGAAAATATATGGTCAGTTTTTCAATATGGTCAGCTAGTCAAACGATTTTACTAAAAAGGGGAAGTTGTTTTTAGTGATTGAATAGGAATCGAGCGACCATTTCCTCGTTTTACCCCCTTTGTGTTGAACTTATAAATCAAGTGGAATTATCTCGATGAAAAAAACACTATCCATCTACCGAAAGGGTTAATGTGTTTTTTTTGTGTGCTAACTTTCAAACGATAACATACATTGTATTAAACGTCTACCTTTAGAACATTGAATGTCGTCCAATTAAGTTAACGTTATACTTTATGGGGCGACTTGGAATTTGACTTTTTGTAGGAGGTCACATGCAGAACTTGCAGTATTTTAGTTTATA
>JAQGAE010005696.1:0-10957 GCA_034696685.1 Julus scandinavius
GATGCCCAGGGTCAAGGTGCGAGTGGCGAGACCGAATTTACTTACGGTCGGAATTTTGCCCAGATCAAGGTCTCACAAAGTACAAATTAGGAGATTGTATAATATGATATGTTCATATGTAGTTGTAAGGTTGTACACATGTACACTGTTATTACCACCATCAGTACTTACTACCATTTGTAAATGTATTCAAAACAAATTATATTAATATTTCCTAATGAGTGTTGAATATACAAGAATCTTGCTGTCTTATTCTACAATTGTATATGGGAAAAAACCACTTGACGATATGGAAAGTATATAAATATTTCCCAAATTTAAATTGTATTTTTTCATACAATTTTGCGATTTTTTTTTTTTTTTTTTTTTTGTAGAAAAGTTCATGTATTTATTGTAAGGCTAATAAATACAGGTTACAACAGCATTTAAGAACAAAATGTATACAGAACATTTTAGTATTTTTTTAAAAAAGTACTTTACAATTCTTTTAAAAATTACAGCTTTTGTATAACATACGCCTTGGATTATAGGGACACACGATTTATCGGAACTTGGATTATCGAAGTTGGATTCTCTATTACTCTGCAAATCTATTTAAATCTTCTTCGAACTATCTCAATTTTTTTGACAATACTTTCTACTATTGTCATTGCTGTAAATAATCGTCGTGAAATGAATTATTATTTTTAAAAAAAGATAATGCTTTAAAAACTAAGTAATCGCCTCTATCACAATCACCACTCTAGCTTAAATATAACCATGATATGACTTTTTTGCTATATGATCACAGTTTGACTTAATATATGCCATCATTTCAGTGTTATTGAAGTTCGCAAATTTGGCTCTCAGACTGATAATCATATTCAAATTATAGTAAACCCAGATACGTTCATCAAGATTGTAGAAAAAAATAAATTGAGATTTCATATCTTTATGAACTTAAAAAAACCCACTTTTTGATGAAATTCTCCAAAGTTTATTCATCGCTGAATAACTTTAAAGTTATTCATTTACCTAGATGAGCTTTTTCTCAACATTGAAGTAGCGTAGTTAAAGATGAGTTTTGAGTGGTATGTTTGTGTAAAATACATTAACATATTGTCATATGACGTCATAATGATGTTTGTTCCATGACATGACGGTGCAGATGACCTTAACTTATCGAAAAACTATTGAAATTGTCAAGACAATAAAGTTCTTTCCGGTTGCCCCCTACACGATACACGCCGTTAGATTTCGAGTTCAACCATTTTCCATGGCTTCATCCTTTTATTGGGATCATCGTACAAATCAATTTGGATAGGACCCAAATCATGCAGAGAAAGAGTTGATGTACTAGACTATATAACATGCTCTCGCAGATGTTTAAGGATGCAGAAAAGGATGGTGTAAAATTGTAGCGGAACATGTAAGGGATAGACTTATTCTTTACAAAACTCGTTTTCAGTGAACTAAATTGGCTTCAGAATTTTTTTTTTCTGTATGAGTGTAATGACAATTGGTTCTCTCTGTAACTCCCTTTTGTGTTAGACGTAGACGAACAAGGGTAAAACAAATGATGCAAGGGGTTGCCTCCTTTCGCACACGGGAGAAGGTGGTCTTCATAAGGATGACATTTTGTCGTGTTTATCGTATTTATCCACTGAAGAAGAAACTTGGTGGTTGTTGAAGTTTAGCTGTTTAACTTCTTGACAGTCTATATTTTTTGCTCTTTTCCCCTCTTTTTTTTTCTTATTTTTTTTTCTCCCTATTTTATCTCCCTTCAATGTCATTTGCAGCCTCACTCAGCATTTGTTGCTGCTCGAATTGCTCCAAAATAATCCCTTTTGAAGAGTACTGGACGGCTGGCCTAGGGTTTCCAACTGGACATGTGGGGGACAGTTTATTCTTCGAGTGTGCTGGAGCGTATTTCTCTGCTCTCTTACCTAAATTTCCCTTTCCAATAACTTCTTTCGTTGTGGTAGCTCGGAACAGGGGTCGGGATGCACGAGGGGGCAGCACCCAACATTTGTCAACGATGTCCCTCGTCGAGCACCACTTTGTCCATCTTTTCACTCCTCTCAAATCTTCAGCAAAAAAACTTTTGATCTTTAAAAGCCTGCCGTTTAGATTGTTAAGCCTGGGCTATTACTCTACACGTTGGTTTGTGCAACTTTAAATTGGGGGTCTTCTAATCGAAATTTGAAATCAATCTTGAATTCATGTGGCTTGATTTTCAGATTATCCTTCAGAGAGATTAAAACACTATGCATGATTAATAAAGTTAAAATTCATCATGATTTAGTAATATGCATATGGTAAATTTAAACTCAAACAAGCACTGGTGTTAAATTTCTGTTGTTAAATTAGCCAAAAATAGCAATGTTTTAGCTTTATCAACATCGTAAATAATTCGTAAGTTCGTTCAAAAACAGTTACGTAATGCTTATTTGCATTTTTTACATGAGCATGCTGATGATTTTCAGTACATTATAAGTAGCTTTGATGTCAACCCTGGACATGTATACTATAATGTACTACAGCGCTTCATTATACTACCTTAAATTGTAAAACAGTTCTACATTGTACTACTGTATATTGAGCTACAGATGGTATTACTAGTTGGTATTGTGAAACAGTAGTACAATGTGGTACTGCATAATTTCATACAGTAGTACAATGTAATATTGCATATTTTGATACATTACAACATTTTATTACTTTATATCGTCGTACAGTACAACTTTATACAACTGTATATCGTGCTACAGTTCTATATTTTAGTACTGTATATTGTGATACATTACTGCATTGTATTATTGTATAATGAGCTAAAGTTCTGCATTGGACACATTTCGCGATAACTGTCCCCACATGGAAAAGAAATGCATTTCAAAATGTATTTTGAATGTATTTTGAAATACATTTATAAATGCATTTTTATAACTCGAATGCATTTGAAATGTATTTCCAAACGCATTTTTAAATAAATTTTTAGAAATGCATTTTCGGTGCCTCAATCTATATGTATATTAAATGCATTGCAAATCATTGTAAATGCATTTCTGTTCCATGTGGGGATCTATTGGATGTATCAAAAGTATCATGTGTATTTTTTTTTATAAACTTGTAGCTCGACAGCAGTGTTAAAAACGGTAAACAACTAAAAGAAACCAAAATGTTAAAAACATGTGGATACTTATATAAAGTACATGCGATGTTAAAACACATAAGGATGGTACAATTGATACAACACTATTTCAAATGTTAGGTCACTGTACTTGACTTCAACGTAGAATATGTAGTTCAGAGTTTATCGTGATCTGAATGTTTCATACATTGTGAGAATAACGTATTTTTGATAAGGTTGGCGTTATCTTTTATCCTTAAGTAAAATTGCTTTGGGTCTTTGATCAGATGAAATTGATGTGAAAGCCACGCACCCTGTGCGTTAAATTGCCCGAATGAATTCGCTAACTACAAGCCACGTACTGCTTCAGTGTGGTTGAGCCCAAATTAACTAATGCGATATCTTTGGCTGGCGAGGAAGCCATAATGGCCAGAAGTAGGATAAATGAAGATATAGGGAGATGATCTTGGCATCTTCTTTTGGCCGTCGTCATGGCAACAAAAGACACTTAGTGACGTCTCAGCGAATTACGCATTGAGTGAAGTGGTGATGCTCGCGTTTCTCTGAAATTCATTCAGGTATTAAATAAGGTATTGTTACTTTTTTCCTGTGGCTGAACTGTTTGGAAGGGAATTGATATTCAGTCGTCTGGAACATCTGCTTCTTCCGGATGCATGGACACAAACGAAAATGTGTACGAAAAATAGCAAGGAAAAAATGCTAAATACAAACTGTTTTAACACTTCCATCCATTTCTTTGTATTTAGCTTTATAAGGGAAACTTTTGCAGCCTTGGTAATTCCGATCGTGCTTAGTCTTTTGAAGGTTGCTTTTGTTGAAACTCAAAATGGAGATTGTCAGCGAGCATTAGGATTATCGAGAGTTCATTACCAAGATTTGAATAGGTCTTAAAATATAAGACAATAAGGAAAACCGCAATTGAGACATGGATTGTTCTTAGAATTTGCTATTGAATTCGTGTGTGTTGTTAACTGCTACTGCAATACGTACTAGCCCTGATAATGCTTAAGCGTTTAAGTTACCATACATTCAAATTCAAAATCCAGTGAAAATATCAACTAGTTTAGCAAAACAATCTGATGTTATTTAAATAAGTAAGACATTTTATAAAATTATAAGATAATTTTGGAAACTACTTTGATAAATTAGAAAAAAAATTCTTAACTGTTTGAAATTTAAAATGGACAAATTATGCAAGTAAATTGTAGCAACAGTCAAATCAGTAATATAATTAACATTTGAAAGAATTTATATATAGCTCTGACATTCTATTTTCTGAAGATGTTTTTTGTGCTGATAATGGAATACGCTGTTGGTAGGATTGAAAAGATCTTGACAAATGAATAATTCCAATTGTGGACAGTATAAGTAATTAAGTTCATGCAATTAATCATAATTATAATTATGAAAGTTTTTAGCAATTCTATTATTGCCTAGAATTGGTTGTAGTTTAACAATCTTTTATATGTTACCTTTCCAAAGTATTGGACGGTATGAATTATTTCAAGTCTTTATATTCAAGACATTTTGTTTTTTTCTTTGCAGACCTATGGATTTCAATATATGGAGCAATCGTAACAATATAGTTCTTCAACGAATAGGTTTCCAAATAAGAATGACTCAACAACAACATTGCTTATGGAAGATACTCTACTTTTTCTAATGACTCCAGGGAACAACGGGCAGAAAATGAAAAGAAAGGTAAAGATGTATAAATTCTCTTTATGCTTTTTACTGTTGAAATCCTATAAATTGCCTTATTTTTTGGAAATATAATAGCATGTGGGATTTAAGAAATGTTGTTCATCAGATACTTCGCTCTTTGATTCCTATTTGTTTGTGCGCTTACGTCATCAGTAATATTGAGGTCCCAAAGAATCCTTCGATTCAACGTTTATTCATCTTCACCAACTTGATATTCGTAGGCAATACTTGTCGAGCTTTTATCAAAAATTCCTATCTAATGTCTATATTGTACATTAGATTTCATGTTGCTGTTGTTGTGGGCGGTGGCTCCAAGTGAAGACCAGATGGAATATACAGGGTGGGCCAATAAAAAGTAAGCCAACTTTATACAAATCATAAAATGGTAATTTGTTAATGGAATTTATTGAAAATATGTGCATGTGTACTTAAATAGGATACAAAAAAATTCCCTATTTCATTTTTTGTGTTCAAAGTTAGCACCTTTTGCGAAAATACAAGCCCTATTTAAGTACACATGTACAAATTTTCAATAAATTCCATTTACAAATAACCATTTTATGATTTTTATAAAGTTGGCTTACATTTCATTGGCCCACCCTGTATATATATTTAGAATTTTCTCTCAATTTTTTGTTTCTCCAAAGGTTTTGATCAAAATGTTTATGCCACAGTATGCGTTTTCGCTTCCTTTGAGAATTGCATTATATAGACAGTAAAATAGGTTGTCAGATTTATACACATAAAGGTTTAACAGGCTTCAGCAAAAAGGATATCTGTCAAACTTGAGTGAACTGCCCTATGAGGATGACCTTCAATATGTAATCATAGTAGCCATCAGTCCACTAATACCCAAAAAGCTCTAATATCTATAGTATAGATATTTGTGGGCGTACGTAAAAGGAGTCAATACAGATATTGAAGTTTACATTTAGAATTTTGTGCAAATATCAACAAAAGATTGGAAAATGGCTTTCTCTTAATCAAACTTTTTGAAGATTAAATCACAGTAATTGCTAATGCTTGAGGGAAAAAATATATTTATTTAGCTTTCAATTTAAGGATTGATTGAAATGTCCTATAAAAAAAATCAAGTCTTTAGTTAAAGAAATCTTTGGCTATAAACGGGGTATCTCTTTGCAAAATGTGAAGAGTATCAACATCTATACAACTAATCTTTGAGGCTTTTATGACATTTTTCGTATTTACCTATCTTAGCAATGTCATTGTCTAAGTGTCCTTATACGACCGTGCATGCAGCATTGGTGGACATAAAAGATCATGGTTATTGCTGACTATAACCTGTTTTAATGGCCGATTAAACCTGATTAGTGCTACCAACGAGCCTACTCTTTAACCAGAGCTGGTGGACATATACTAGCTGCTTGTTGTCCTCTATATTGTTACGTGACTATATCTTTAGACATTTAAGATACACCCGATGGGAATCACTTTCCTGTCACAATGTTACAGCTTAACGAACCAGACTAAATTCCACTCAAGGCTCCTTTACCTTGGATCTGACAGGATGTGCCAAGCTTGAAATACTTTTAGCAGAATTTATGAAAGTATATGCTATAGCTAAATTGAAGCACTGGCTAGATATACTGTATTTAATTGCATTAAAATGTTTAATTGTTTACTTGTTTATTGATTCCAAATGGCTTAGAACCACCTTGCAGACCCCCAATTCACCGAATCTCATTTCGCCGACTCCCATTATGTACGAGAGGCATTCAAAATGTCTTGCACATTCGTTTATTATTCGAAAACCAGATGTCGTACAAAAATATTGAAATAGCCATTTTAAAGATCATGAAATTTTGGTTTTAGGTCACAGCATGGCGCCACAATTCATGCTGAATTTCGAATAAACTGTCAAAAACAAAATGGCGACTCACTTTAAAGCTTTCACGCAATAGGAACAACGAGTGTTATTCGTTTTTCAGTGTTGAAAGGCATGAAACAGAATGAAATTTATAGGCAATTTAAGGAACACTTTAGAGGTAAAAAATGATGGGAAACTTGCAGTTCGGAAATATTTGCATAGCCAACATAACTCATTTTACAAGATGAGTATAAACAATATAATCAAATGTTGGGATACATGTGTCAACAAACTCGGGCCCTACATTGTAAAATAGCAAATTTCCTGCTTATTAAAATGGCTATTTCAGTTTTTTGTACGACATCTGGTTTTCGAATAATAAACGAATATGCAACACATTTTGACCGCCCCTCGTATATTATTATGCAATATTTTTTTGGATTATTTTATTATACTGTTATGATAAGATATTATAATATTATTTGAACACAATGTTTGACTAACCTGCCCTAATCTGCCCTAACCTAACCAAACCTAACGACGAAATTTAGTCGGCGAAATGGGACTATAGCTTCCAAACAAATTTGAAATATCACACGATTTGATTCAAAAATAAATAATTAACGTGTTCAAGTGTTGGTTATGCTACTTTTAAATTAAAATGCAGATTAGAATCATTATGCAAGTATGCACGAATTGTTGCATTAATTGTTTTAATGAGGAGTATGTTTGCCTCTCATCATATACCCAGGCCTGCATTATTTTGGCGTGTCCTTAATTAATAAAAATTCGAATCTTTATTATTGCACGTTGCTAGCACAAGTCATGCACAATTATTTATAATTCATGAATCTTTAATGTAATATGCGACTCGAATAATGTGTATTTACACAAAACAAGGAAAATGCATGCCTCTAGAGATAACTGATAACCCACGCACGCCTTTATTTGACATTCATTTTGATAATTTATTATGTTAAGAATAGCAGTGAATGGCAATCGTTATGTTTGAGTATTAACATGTTATCAATCGTTTCTTTAAATTTGAAGAGTAATTTGCCGTTGAAATTAATATTTATCTTTTAAAGATATTTTAATTTTAACGAATGGCACTTTTGGAAACCACTCTCAGGTCTCACTCAACATTTCACCAAATACGTATTTCGTAATCGATGCAGCTTGTTTAGAATATGTTAAGTGTACATTGTATGTTTATTTAACTAAATGATAGGGCAATGAGAGAATCTTGTTTGTGATAATGGTGCAAGCGTTACTTCAACTACTTTTCGACGTTTCCTCGTAATTAAAGATTGGCGGATTAATTACAGAGATTGCCAAAGTGCATCAGAGTAATACTTACGAACGGAGGCAGGAATATTTTAGCTTTAAGTTGTTTTTCTTGTTTCGCACGAACCTGTAATGACATTCAAGGAGAAGTGCAACGAATTAGATCTTAACGGATGCGACGAAACTTACAAACAACATGTTACTATATATATTTGAAATTAAAAGCAGAGTGCGAACGAAAACGAAACTTATGTAGGATAATGTTGAAATGTATAAAACAAGTATTTTTAGATCTGATCTATAGACTCAGTCAAATAATCTTGAGCATTTGCGTATTAGTTTTAAGCTTATTTAACGATGAGTAAACAGCTTGTTATCGTTGAATAAGGAACCACTCAAGAGACAGGCTATACATAAAAGTAACCTTGGTTATGTTGCATCTTAGCACAGTGGCTGCTCAAATTGTGTAAATGTGCAACATAAGCCATTTTTTTGGAAAAACGATATTATAGAAGATGAGCATTAAATACAGGACAAGCACGTTATAAATGTTCAGTTATTTGGCGTTTTAAATTGTATAAATGCATTACTTAAAAGAAAATCAATACTTCAGAGACAAATCTCAAATACACAATCCAAATTCTCTAAGGAATCTTATCCAAAAAGATGTATTAGCTTATGTTTTATCTAAAATTTGGCAAATTGAACGTGATTTACATTAATGTAAATCATTTTCACATGATGTTATATTAAGAGGAACCAACTTTCAGTTTAAATAAAATGCGAAACTTTGTATTTGGCTTAGTACCGAAATTTGCTGGCATTCAAGCATATTTCGGGTATTTCAAAGCTCTTAATAACAATTTTCAATGGCCCTTCTCACACTAGTTACCACATTATTTGTCAAAACGGCCAGAACATTTTAAACATAATTCCCGACTTTTACAAGGTATTACAAATTGAAGCACATTTCAAGACTCTCCCAAATTTTCAAGGCTATACTGGACACCTTGTTGTACGTCAAATTTGTATCCTATGGAAATTCGAAGTTTTTTTTATTTATTTATTTCCAATGTTTTAAAACCTCACTTATGGTTTGTAGAAGGAAATTTCAATTTCTTATTATGCATTTATAGATCTGAGCAATTATTAAAACATTGCTTTACTTGGAAATTCTCACTTGATTCCTTAAATGGGTACCACTGTTATCCAGGAATTTTGAAACAACTTTTAAGTTATCTGTACCCAAAACTTGTAGAACTTAATATAAGGAACTTAGTTACTTATTAGTTACCATACGTATATAATTTGATTACCATATAATTAAGTTACTATACAGAATTTATATTAGTTACCATAGTAAGCATAATTTATGTCTCATTTTCATTACCCGAAGCTATGCACAAGAGTTTTGAGTCTCTAGGGATAAGAATTCATCGTTAATCATAAGAAGCGTCTTTCTCGTCCAAACGACCTCAAAAGGAACGTAATTAGGTTTCAATTAATGGTCAGTTAGTCTGGTGCCATTATTAGATCAGGCCTATCGTAATGATTTAATTACATTAGCGGTTGATGTCAGCTTCTTGCTCTGTCATATTTCGACGTCGACTTTTATGCCCTGTTTCCAAGAGGCTCGTACTTTGTAAAATGATCAATCTATATTTTGTTACCATGTTTGTATTGACGTCGTTTGGTCTCATCAAGAATTTCCTTGTTCCTATCTTTATTGGGTCAAATACTAGGTCACTTTTCTTCCCAAATAACTATACTGTGTACGTGATGGACAACGTGGAAGGTGCTCGGTGCTGATCTGCAGCTTTGGAGCATTTCTTATTGATTGATCGTTCAACCTTTAGTAATTCCTTTTGCGATCGAGGGGGAAGTCGATTGCTTGAATTATGAGCAGTTATACGCCAATTTATTTCTTTTTTTTTTCCTCTTTCTTATTGCTTTTATTTTCAAGTGGTCACTCGTATACCAAAATGAAGGCTTCCGGAAAACAGAGGACTAGTGGAAGTGGATACGATCGCTTATCCTTGTTGCCAAACTTGGCATATTGCAGCACTGGTCGATGACCACTCAAAATACAATTTCAACTTCAGTACATGTATTTGAAATTTCATTTTCGAAATGTTTCTCTGCTTTAATGTACTGTATATTTGCAAATTCAAAATCGTACTTGAATGGTCGATGAAGGTACCCGGGTGGAAAAATGCATATATGGATCATGTATGGACATACATAATCGTGTACACTGGGTCCCAAAAATAACATTCCCTAAGAGTGAGTGAAGTTCACCGAGAGTCCATCCCTTTTCTGGAAACTCTTTCAGTAATCTTTTTGAACCGTATTTTTTGTTTTCATGCAAATTTTATCGCAATATGATGAAAGACTAGAAATATGATCTTCCTGAGTAAACGCCATGTTTGAGCATTTTTGAGGGACATACCGGAAATAGAAATAAAGCTGCCGTGCAGCGTCATTTATGCGCGGTAAATTTGAATGTCTATTAATTAAAGTATATACTAGTACACAACTTCAAAAATTCATTTCAATCGAATCATTTTTCACGAAGTTCTGATTTATTTTCTTAGGGAATATTGTTTTTGGGACACAGTGTATATAGATTTGTATATGGCTAGACCAGAGTTTGGACACACCTGGACATGTATGACCATATACAGTGCCTTAGCTATAATTTTTGGGCTCACCAGCAACATAAAAATGTTAAATGGTAGTTTTGTAAATATTGAATGCTTTGTTATAATAGAATATTGTATTGAAACTATTGTTCAGATTATTTAGATGATAGTTAAAGCTTAATACCGATTGCGAAAGAAAGTCAAACGTGATTTATTTCTAAATTTTTGGAAGTCCAAAAGAAAGTCTGTTCATATATTCAAACAATAGAATTTTGTTATACGAGTATGTCTACTGACTAGTTTCTTTAATTGACCATTTAAATAAATAACCGCTTATTTAATGAAATTCATATACGATTAGGCTAA
>JAQGAE010005697.1:0-10956 GCA_034696685.1 Julus scandinavius
GGAAAAGGCATTGTGAACGTCCACTTACGTGTCACACCTGAAGACCCTTTACGTCACACTAGTGTGACGTAAAATGCATTGGTGCAGTAAGGGACCATTAAAAAACGACGTCCTCAAGAGGGGGTCTGGCGGCAGGTGGACAGGGGGTAAAGCCAATATGGACGTCCTCTAATGACGGCACACTAGTGTGAAAAACACTGCATTGGAACAGTGAAGGAAGGACCATTCAAGAAGGACGTCCTCAAAAGGGGGGTCTGCTGGTAGGGGGCAACGTGGGGACAGGAGGGGGAGGGGGAAAAGCCATTGTGGACGTCCACTTACGCGGCACACTTGTAGACCCTTCACGGCACAATTATGGGGCCATTCAAAAAAAGACGTCCTCAAGAGGGGGTTAGGGGGTTTGGCGGCAGGTGGACAGGGGGGAGGGAGGGGTAAAGCCATTATGGACGTCAACTAATAATGGAATTCTTCAATTTTCTGTTTAATCGAGTTTTAAAGGACAGTGTAAGGGGATATATGGACACCGGAAGAAATGTGTCCTCAGTCCCGAATGTACCCTGAATTTTTAAAAACCTCGAGAAAGTCGGGAATTATGACTAAATTTGTGTTAAACACCAATTTTATGCTGGAATTTCCTTTCGAGGTCAGGAAATTTCCGCTAATCAGAGAAAAATCTGTAAAAATGTCGTGAAATGGCCAGTGAGGCGGGTGCTTGGAGATTTATAGGATGGGTTTTGGATGTTACAACAAATTTTCGTGACACCCTACTTTTTCTAGAGAATTCAGGACGTCTAAGAGGTGGGGGGAGGGGTCTGGTCTAAAGAGGATAAAATGGATGAAATGGACACCATGTGGACAGGGGGTCGATTTTCCAAGGAATCTTGGGGACGTCTTTCTTGGACCTAATTCCCCCACCAGGGATATAACATGAGTGAAGAGGGTGGTTGTGTGTAGTTTGCATCGTTAGTAGGTTAGTCGGGTATTGTTTTAATTTTCACGGCTTTGTTTAAGTTGTTGAAAATGCTGTGGTCATGACATATTCTAGCCCACGAAGAAGCAGTCTGCGCACTCGTTGCCATTTTCAGTTTAATCAATTTTCGAATGTAGGCCGCTCGACTTTATTATTATTTTTTTTGCTGTTGTCTCTCCTAAAAGGTATTTTAATGGTCTAACTGAACTTGTTCTTACAATATCTTATCCATCGCCAATGCAGCCATTTTGTGAATGTCACGCTAGTCATAACGCCCAACTTAAGTTTCGTAGCGTTTGTTCCCCTTTTTTGAGGGAGAGTCCAGAAGGCGCTCCAGGCAACGGAGAAAGGGGCCATTCAGAAATAACTGCAGAAAGTTAGGGGTAGGGGGTAGTAAGAATCACGTTTTGGTCACCTTGTACCGAAATAATTGTATTAAGTTATTTAATGTCAGCCCCATACACCCCTCTCATAAAAGTCCTTCATATTTTTTAATAGTAGGGTGTCCAGAAAATCTATTGGAACACACAAATTCCCATCCTATCAATTTTCAAGCACCCCCCAAGCAGACCCCCTACCCCTCCCTCTCCCTGTCCACATTCCAGTAGAACCCCACCCCTCCCTCCCTCCCCCTGTCCACATACCAGCAGACCCCCTACCTCCTCCCTCTCCCTGCCCACATGCCAGCAGACCCTCAACCCTCCCTCCCCCTGTCCACATAGCGTACACATGCCAGTAGACCCCCACCCCTCCCTCCCCCTGTCCACATACCCCTCCTTCTCCCTGTCCACATGCCAGTAGACCCCCTCCCCCTGTCCACATAGCGTACAAATGCCAGTAAACTCCCATTCCGTCTCGAGGACGTCCTTTTTGAATGGCCCCTTGTAACTATTGTAACTGCTACAGCTATATAAACTTTGTAAACGTCCATTTGGAATGGCCCCAAAGCCAGTATTTTTTTTGTGTGACCATTTTGGTTCGGTTTCCTCCGGCTGGAGTTCAAAAAACTGTCCTTCTCGAAAGTAACCCATGGCGGCTGAATTCCTCGACGGCCAATGGTCACTCACTCGGTGTTGGCCATTCATCCTCCTGAGCAGGAGTCTTTGATGATGGTTTTATAAAATGGTTCGTTTGTTGCATTCCTCGGATGTTCCTCCGTCTGACCCTTCTAACCCCGTTTCCAAAACTTTTTCACTCGTCTCGGCCGTTCACTTCACCCTCTCGAGGTCGGATCCTTGGCATTTGCCCCCGCTGCTCCTAAACGGGAAGTGTGAAGAGAGGAGGGGAAACGGGTTGTGATCCCTTCCTTCCGTTCGATGAACCCAGGTTTTACTCATTACCCGACTGTGAGCAACTCCGTGCGATGAACCCAGGGCTAGCAGCACAATGTTTACATCCGCGAATCCATCTCTGCGTGGAAAAGCTCAACATTTACCACACAAAAAACCAACACAACCATTCTCCTTCTCCCTTTTCAACATTGGGGCCATTTGAAAAGGACGTCCCCAAAATCTTTCAAAAATTTATCCACCCTCTTCTACCCCCTGTCCACATGGTGTCCATTTTAGCCCAGACTTAAATAGGTCCATTTTTGAAGGAAGAGGTCAACGTCTTCGAAATTCCCTCAAAAATTGACTCCCTCCCACCCCCTGTCCACATGGTTTCCACATGACAGCAGATCTCTCTCCCCTTTTTTCCCCTACCCCCTCTTGAGGACGTCGTTTTTGAATGGCCCCAAACTGAAAAATACCATCATTTGTGGACATCCATAATGACTTTACCCCCTCCCTCCCCTCGTCCACATGGTGTCCACATTCCTCCCCCTCGTCCACATACCAGAAGATCCCTCTCCCCCTTCTTTCCCTATCCCCTCTTGAGGACGTCCTTTTTGAATGGTCCTAATCCCGTTTGAAGATTTCCGGTATACACGTACATATATGAGAAATGCCATGTTTGGACATGTTTGATCATCTACGATAATTTCTAAATTATTTAATTCACCATGTGGACAGGGGGAAGAGCCATTATGGACGTCCACCAATGCTGGTATTTTCCAGTTTTATGATTTTTCAGTTTTTTTATCATTACAGATATATGATCAACATAAGTAATCTGATGTTTCTAAGAATTTCAAGGGCCTTGTCATCCCCGTATAACACTCAAATCAATAAAACATCCAATCCAAGGTTGGCGTTAACAGCCCCTGATGGTCACTAAGCTTTCAAGGTTAGACTTAACAGCCCTTACAGCAGTGGGTCAACAGAATTCTGCCCCTGACCCTCTTATGGGCCCATTGGCGAAAGTTGCTTATTTACCTGCCTCAGGCTCCCTGGGTATTTCCTCTCCAATGCACGTATAAACAAACGAATAGTCTTATTTGGTAGTCACACTTACCCAACTTACCCAATATTTAGGGGACCCAATATTTCCATTATTTTCAAAGTTTGATATACAGTGTAACCTCGGTTTACTGACTTAATCTGTTCCTTGACCCTGTTCGTGAACCGCAAAAGTTCGTGATGCGAATCAATTTTTCCCATTGCAATTGATGTAAATCCAAATAATGCGTTCTTTGCCCTAGAAATATGTTTTTTTAACATGTTCTGGCTTTATGTGTGGAAATAATAGAGAAAGGAACTAAATATAAGAGTAATATTAGAAGAAAGCAGTTTAATATATTAATGATTTCCAACATTAAAGGAAATAAAGACAAAACCCACGTGGTGTCGTCATGCTAACGTTGCTGCGAATCAACTTCATTCGCACATTCTGTTTAAGAAATTTACTTCAACAAACATTGTTTCCATTAGGAAAATGTGTATTATTCTACTCTATTCTCTCGTTAATCACATGATTTCAGTCTTAAATCGACGTCATCGATGGATTCTCATCCAATTGGCGTGGAGAAAACACGAGACGAACTTTTGCCATATTTGCAATTGAGGCTTTAGCTTTCAAACTAATATCGATTTTAGTTTAAATCCTCTGAAATTCTAACACATTTTAGATGTTTCTCGTATTTAATAAAACTTATCCGTAACAAACATGTTCTGCTGGAACTAGTGAAACAATTGCAGAAACTCGGACCTTTGATCGGTGGTCCGGAGAAATGTGTTCGTTAACTGAAGCATCGTTCGTGAAGCGAAACAACACATGGTGTTCTTAAACAGATTTGTTCGTTAGACAGAGACGTTCGTAAACCGCGATTCCACTGTACATTGTTTTAAAAAAACTAAAAAAAGTTAGGAATTTATGATAAAAGTTCCCCCTTTTTTGTGTGTGGCCACCCTGTGATGTTTGGTGTGCAACGCAATGTTTTGAGTTAGTAATTTTCGAAGTTTGATATAAGTTTGTAAGTTTTGCTTAAATGGTTTTGTGGAGCGTAGCGTGGGCACGATGATTTTCGAAGGTGATAAATTCACACCGTTCGTACCCTCGCACTTGGTGGCGAGGCTTTTGCTCACCTCGCGGTTCAATCGGTTTTTCTTATTATTCATGAAGTGAGCAATTAATTAAGGTGAAAATGACAACAAGATAGGTTTTTTTTGTTCCTCGATGATTGGTCCACCAATGAGCGAGTGCAATTCACCGAACGGGGTCAACGGGGAACCAGGCTGGAGCCGTTGCGCCTCCATTGGCGCTACATGTATTTATTTACCATCTACTTTCACTTGTTTAGCTACCGGGCTAATTGTTTTGATGCAGTGTGACCTTAGTAAGATTTCTTACCTTTCGTGTTCATGTTTCGAAGATTTTTTTTCTTCTGCTTTTTACGAGACGAGAGAATCCCTCCCTCCCGTTTTTACCTTCTGTTAAAGATATCAGGGCTGAATTTCAGAACTTTCAAGTCACCAAACTATGGTTTTTCTACCTTTTTTCCACTGACGACATTACTAAAGTAGGCCTCAATCCCTCAAATTGTCGCGGGACAACGGTTGAAAACAATGGAATAAGAGGCTGAAATGTATAGAGAAATATGATTGAATTTGATGAACGGTTTCGTGGGTCTTACTAGTTTATATGTACATGTTCAGAAAGTTTTTTACAATCGAGAAATACTGTGAAATAAAGAAAAATCCCAAACTTAAGAACCCACTTGGGACCCCTTGGCGGAAATCAGTTGAAAATTACTTTATATACGACAATATCCTATTGTTTGACACGATAAGGGGCCATTCAAAAGGACGTCCTCAAGAGGGGGTAGGGGGAGGGGGTCTGCTGGCATGTGGACACGATTTGGACAGGAAAGGGGGGGAAGCCATTATAGACCCCCACTAATGATGTGATGGTTTTTTTTCAGTTTGGGGCCATTTAGAAAGGACTTCCTTAAGAGGGGGTCTGCTGGCATGTGGACACCATGTGGACAAGGGGGGGGGAGGGGGGCATAATGATGGCATTTTTCGGTTTTTGAAATTTCTGTTTAATTGAGTTTTAAAGTCAGTGAACGGGGAAATGGACACCGGAAGAAATGTGTCCCCAGTCGCAAATGTACTTGAATTTTTAAAACCTCGGGAAAGTCGGAAATTATGACTAAATTTGTGCTAAACACCAATTTTATGCTGGAATTTCCTTTCGAGGTCAGGAAATTTCCGTTAATCTGAAAAATCTGTAAAAATGTCGTGAAATTGGGGCTTGGAAATTCATAGAATGGGCATGTGTACCTATGTTCCAACACATTTTCTGGACACACTACTTTTCAAAACCATTAATGACGTCTATGAGGGCGAAGAGGGGGCCTGGACTAAAATGGACACTGTGAGGGGGTAAGGGGTCAATTTTTGAAAGCATTTCGGGGACGTCTTTTATGAATGGCCCCTAAGGAAAGGTTTATTTTACTAGTGAGAGCTAATCGACATGCTCGTGTAGACTATTGTACGTTGTGAGGCCCGACTTGTGCCATTCACTGGTGGTGGTGTTTTAAATTAAACATATGTAAAAGGGTCAATGTGTGTACCGATGGTCTAAAAATCATGAAATGGTGGCACAGTTTTGAAAAACACAAGAGCACGAGTCAAGCCAGTTCTGTACAGACACACATGCACATACACGATAATCCGCTATATAGGGTATATAATTTGTGGCTTTGTTTTCGTCGAGGTTCCCTCCCTTGCCGCACTTTTTATTTATTTTTTGTAATATATATTGAACCTGAAGAATGTGCGAACTGCCATTGCTGGTGAACACGTGAGATAGCACTCACACACAAACTCTCCCTCTTAACTCTCTGTTTCTCTGAACCTCAAAATATATTCATGGATCGATATTTGAAAATTACACCACGACTCCATCGCCTATCGGGCAACCTGTAGTCGCTGCTAACTCTCTCGTTTGGGTGCAACAGCTCGAGACTTGTATAAAAAAGTTCTACGTATACAAATTTCTGAAAAAGAAAATAAGCACAAACAAACCTCCAGTGTTGTTGTTGTTTTATTTCTGGACGAAAAACCACGTGCTTGAGCCAGACGTCCATTAACGCTGCCGATCTTTGGCACTGCAGAAAGCTGGTGAGTTTTACATTTCCTTCTAATAAATTGCCAGGCTACTGCGAGAGTTATATTATTTAATATTACTAATCTTAAAGATTGTGCGTACTGCGTATGTGTGTGCTTCATACAGCATTGACGAGGGTGCACGTCGAGTGAATTACAGACGAAATAATGCTAGGTTTTAGGTTAGTGATAACTTACAATCCTGGACTGTTCATCCAAACAGTCACCAAACGGATTTCATCCGATTCTGATAGAATTTCTTCAAATGTTGTTCATGAACTCTGTTCAGTCCTCGTAAGATGGTCAAAATTTCCAACGATTTGGATAAAATGCCTGCAAATTAGCTTTTATAGATGACTCGGATAGACTTGTGTCTTCCGATTCCAAGCATCATCTGCAAGAAGTGCTGTTTTCTGTACGCTACAAATGAACGAAATTTAAAAGACAATGCGGATAGTTAGATAAAATGTCGATTCATCTTACAATGTGGAGACGAGCAGACACTGTTCTTGAGGTATTTCGTGGAATGTTATTGTTAACCGACAGTTAATCATTGATTAAAGTGAGGATAATGCAAAGGGTCGTGGGAATTGTTTAGCTTTTCAAGGTATATTTACCCCGGAAATTAACGCCTTTCGATATCTACGGTCTTCGTATATTTTTGTCTATAAATAGGAATGTTGTCATCCTTGACATTTTGCAGCCATTTTTTATTATTTCTTAAGCACTTCCGATGAGTGACGTCACGCTTGGCGATCGACAGCCATGATGAAAAATGTATGTTTGATAGCCGATTTCTATCTTTCAACCACCCTCTCCAGCATGATATTGCAGAAAATTTTTTAATGGTTCCTATTAGAATTTTTTGATTGATTATTATTTTAATGGAAATTGTTAATGTGTTGTTAGCACGCCATCACAAGGCTTCTTGGTATTAATAAACAATATAAATGTGTAGTAGTTAATTAATGGCAGTTTAGATATGAAATCAGATTATCGTACTTTGGATTCAGCCCTAACGAATTCATGATCCATAATGCTGATAATAATAATAATAATGTAACGTTGCAAAATCATGGGAGTTTAAGGATCCCTTATTACCTCATGATACGATGTGTAAGGTAGACATGCAATGGTTTACGACATGTAGCAACAATGCGTTTTTGCAACCGATTGCACCAGCCGATTCAACTGCTGATAACAGTGACATCCAGTGAATGTAGCCATCATCCGTGTGTTGGATGAATTGTCATATACTATAACCATATATCTGCACTGTAACAAACCTGGAATGAATGATTAATATGATTGGAAACGGGCATTAGCATAAACAATTAATTGCCTTTAATTAACACTTTATAAGCTTCTAATAATAGAATTTAAAAAAATAAGAATGCCTGATTTGGAACACAATGCACGTGCATTCGAAGTTGGAACAATTCTACGTGGCGAATTAAAATATATATATATAGAACACAAAACGTTTTACGGTTTATTTGGCGTATATTTTCCGTTTTTCAGCTATTATCAAACAGTTGTGGAAGTCGCAGAAGTGGTGTTGTGTAGCATTCTTCAAGGAGTTGTTCGACTGCGCCGTGTAAAAAACCAGGAATGAATAATTAAAATGACTGGAAATATAGACGTTAGCATAAACACTTTGCCTTTAATCAACACACTTCATGAGCTTCTAATAATAGAATATTAAATCGGAATTTCGAATTTGGAACGGAATGCGCGTGCAAACGTCCGATGCGCATGTGCAGAACGACGGAACGCACGTGCAGCTAAACTGACAATATATATATATATATATAAATATTATGCACGCGCGTTCGGTCTTTCTGCACATGCGCATCGAACGTTTGCACGTGCATTCCGTTCCAAATTCGGAATTCCGATTTAATATTCTTTGAGTGACCATGAATGCATGAATTAATGATATCAAGCTTTTAAATGATCATGAACAGCCGATTATTAGATTTCGGATTTGAATATACTAGTATGGATCACAACAGCAAGGAATGTATGTATGTCTATATTTGTCCAATATCGTTGATCTAGCGATGTATAGAATAATGTCCATACATGGCCTATATACTGTACGCATGTTTTTCTCCCCCCGTTATTTGTATCAGAAGGAGGGATTCTCGGAAAGTTACCGTTGCAGGCCTAGACACGTTCATGACTCGTTTATTAAGTAGGTGATTTCCAACGAAATTGAAATGAGGTTTTCGGAATCATTTACTAATTTGTGACACTGACATTCACACTCAATCTCAATCCGTATAACGTGCGCCTCGTACCACCATTTACTAATGTAGGGCTTCGTCCATTGGATCGAAAAGCCAAAATATGACATAGGCCTAGATTTTTTTTTTTCTTTTCAAGTTTGTAATCAAACGTCTTATAATAATAAAAAACCAACCACTGCAGGTATACAAATAGAGGCAACCTTATCCCCGGGCTAATGTTAAAGCTCTAATTTCTCAAAATTAGAAAATAAGAACGCATTAAGAAGTTATAGGGTTTTATATAGGTGGTCAGGTGGCTGCTATTTAGATGCGTCTCTCTTTCTTTCTAGCCTTATAATGGTGTCGACTTTTTGAGGGCAAATTTGTATCGAAAGTGGTTTCACCTTCCCACCCAACCCTCTTCCCCCCCACCCCCCTTATTCACATTTTGTAGGTCTCGCTGCACATGACCTCACACTCACAATGTGGCACACGAAAGCACAAGCATCATATATTAATGGAACACTGAACTTGGCCCTAGATAATTTCATTTTCGTTAATTTCTAGTTCACTAACCGCGATTAATTATTTGAAGCCGCGGTGTTCAGGTGTGCTAAGGCCGCGAGGAACACGTTGGAGGAACCCAACACCGTGTTTTCAATGGGTTTTTTTTCCTTTCACGGCACACGATATGGAATGTGGAGCCAAAACTGTTACGGCACACTGTGTTTTCTGTTTGTAATGGTAGCTTCACTGTACTGCAGCGTAGCTACCATTTGGTGATTCCCTCAGTTCCCATAATCATTGCAACAAGTTTATAAATAATAGAGAGATTTAGCAAACAAGAAACTGTTTACTTACGTTTAATGTTGACCGCATGTACGCATGCTCGGTACAACGGTGAAATTCCGCCTTCAATTGAGTTTAGTATGCAATGTTGACGACAGGGCTCCGTCCCGTGTTTATGTAAAGCCCAGTCTCCACTGAAGACACAACATTCAACACTCAACATAAATCATGCAAACACCAAACACTCAAACACAAACCTGAAACAGTGAGTACATCAACATGTTGTTGCTGTATGCTGAGGTGTCTCCACCAAAAAATGAAAAAAAAGTTGGACAAAAATGTTGCCACTTTACTGCGCATGCTCAACCACGTACTCTAATGTAGACCTGGTAAAAGTGCTTTTTTGACCTCATGGCTGAGCATGCGCAGTAAAGTGTCAATATTTTTTCCCTTTGATCTGGACCACCTCCCGAGCGATTGGAAAAATGTTGTCAAAACCATGGTATGGCAACAAACAAACGTCATAAGTTTGCTCAAACATCAAACTTTTTTTCTAAATTTGTTTCAGCAAACCATGTTGATCAGCATTGTTGCCCAATGTTACCTTCAGTGGAGACGGGGCTTAAAGGTAAATTTCCACCCATCATGTGCAGACGGTCTAAATCTTGTTAAATTTGTTCAACGGGTGAAAATGTTTTTCATAAAATATTCTCATTATCGGGTACATGTGAATTTGCTGTGACAATGTAAAAACGCAAGCAAGGACATAAATTTGTCATACTTTTCAATTATTTACCCTCTGTTTTGTGTTCCGCAAATGATATATTGCCGTTTTTGTGGCCGTAGTTCCTACCGTCGAGATTTTGCGAGTGCCGCCATTTTTTTCGTTCCTGCTGTGCGTTTTATGTTTGGCTAGCCAAAGAAAAAGTGCAGACGACGCCGTACGGAAGCGCACAAACTCATAGATTGCTGTGCGCGACTCACGTTTTTCATGCGTTTGCAGCCGAAAACTCACGAAGTGCATAAAGTGTGTGTGGGGCATTATCCGGAGCACAAAAACAACTTTGAACAAGTTCATGCATGTTGGGATTCGTCATCATATTATTGAAACATGTTCAAACTTGTCTTTGCATAAATTGTTTGACTTACAAGTAGGCCCTCAGGACTAAAAAAAACAAATGTTGAATACTGCAAATAACAACCTGATAATAATAGATGATTTATTTCAAGATCTTAATAAAGATGTTGTAAGTTTATTCACAGCTGGTTCACACCATCGAAATATCAGTGTAATTTTTATAACTCAAAACTTTTTCATAAAAATCCTCATCAAAGAAATATTTCTTTAAATTCAGATTATTTTGTATTTTTCAAAAATCCTCATGATAAATCACAAATTTTTCATTTAGGGCCGGTTGCACCAACAAAGGTTAAATAAAAGGTTAGCTAACCTGAGGTTATATAAAACCACGAGTTA